>JAQFYM010001132.1:0-39129 GCA_034694785.1 Agrenia bidenticulata | reverse complement strand
AACGGAATCAATTCTACCTTTTAGTTCAACTCAACACCTATTCCTGGAATGAAGAGGCGAAGGCATGCTCTTTCCTATCTCCACATGCCTCTAGCATCATGGCTACACACATTTCACATTTTGCCGCTTCTTTTCAAGCGGGAATTACAAATTTCAAAAGAAAACTCTTGGGCTGCATTTAGCAGCTCTCTCCCCAATAAAGTGTAGTGGATTTAAGAGTTGAGGATTGAGGCACAGGTACGTAATTTTTTAAAATTTGAAACATTATTTATTTATCTTTTATCCCACTTTAAAAATATTTAAAATTTGAAAAATATTTATTTAATGCAATGGAATGATTTTGAAAAGCGTGCGATTTCATTTTAGAGGTGTCAAATATTTTTTTTACGGCCTTAGAAAAGGTTTTATATCAAATTATTTTCATTCTCTCTCGAATTATTTCATAATGTCAGTTATGGTCGATTGAAAGAAGATTAGGTAGAAAAATTTGATGGACATCTGGCTTTATTATTTGAGATCGGGATGAACAGACAATTTTTCAAGTATTAGGATCAATTTGCAAGGGTTGATCTATCGATGTGATGATAGAAAAATCATAAAACACTGCAAGTCGCAAGTGGATAAATAAGATTTGTTTGTGTCATCGTCATCATCTGAGTCATGAGTCATGGATCGACAGACACTCTCTTCTCATCACGGCACTTAGTCATTTATTTACTCTGAAGAGTAGTGTAGAGAGCACAGACTGAGTAGCTCAGTAAACTTCAGCCACTGTCCTTATGATTTAGATACAATTTTTATTTATATATTTTAAGATATTATTCTCCTAATTTGGCCCTATTTTTTCAAGTTTTGTTGACGCTCGTGCTCTTAGATATTAATACAAGACGTGTTGTCAACTCCCAAGACTCCCAACGGTGGAATCACGCTGATAGGAAAGAGGCGAGAGATTTGAACTCTGTTCACTGTTGAAGATCAGTCTTAAAATGGATTGGTTATTTGGACGACGAATGACACCAGAAGAGATGCTCCGCAAGAACAAACGGGCATTGGATAAGGCCATCCGGGACTTGGACAGGGAGCGATCTCGTATGGAACAGCAAGAGAAGAAGATTATCACTGACATTAAGAAAATGGCTAAAGAGAATCAAATGGTTCGTATTTAGCTCTAATTTTTATGATAAGCTATAATAATGTACTTGGATTAAACTATAGTCACTCCTTTTTTTATTTCCAAATTTGGTTGAGATGGATTTGTTACCATTTTAAGCCAAATGTGTCTCTAGTTTGTTTCTATTTTTTTCCAATCCTGGCCAATTCAAAAAGTGAATTTAGTAAATGAATTAATATTGTGCCAATTGTGTAACTGTGTGTAAGTTTTAGATTTAATCGTTTTTTTGGTGAATAGGAAACTTTTAATTTACAGTAGTAACGTAATAACGTAGAAATTGTAGAATGGATCAGGAAGGTGTAATAAAAAGGAATCAGGGTTATTTTATGTTCGATTAGTTAAGGTTGAATTAATCATAGGTTCAAAATTATGAGGTTCCACATTAACAAAATTTTAGGTATTTTTACGGTCCAATTAACTTGAATTAAAATTATTTTTTAGGATGCCGTAAAAATTATGGCTAAAGACTTGGTCCGAACCCGACATCATGCTAAGAAGTTTATGTTGATGAAAGCGAATATTCAGGCTGTCTCTATGAAGATTCAAACGCTTCGCTCGCAAAATGCCATGGCCGAGGCTATGAAAGGTGTCACGAAGGCGATGCAAAATATGAACAGGTAAGTAGTTGGAAGTGATTTTCAATCTTGATATTTTCATTATATAAAATTTTATTTACACCACTAGTATTAACCTTTGTAATTATAAATGCAACGATAGGCAGCTGAAGCTCCCTCAAATTCAGAAAATTTTACAAGAATTTGAAAAGCAGTCTGAAATTATGGATATGAAAGAAGAAATGATGAATGATGCCATGGACGATGCCTTAGGAGAAGACGAAGATGAAGATGAAAGGTACTTTAAACTACATTCTTGCAAGATATTATCATGGCTTCAGTTGGGCAAAAATTGTAAACGTTTGCTTAATTTAAATTTAGCGATGCTGTTGTTTCTCAAATTCTGGACGAATTGGGCCTTCAGCTCAAAGATCAGCTATCTACCCTTCCAGCAGCCACTGGAGGACTTACAAATCCGTCCCAAAGAGAACCTGTAGCTGCGGCTGTTAGCGATTCCGATGCAGACCTCCAAGCTCGCCTGGATAATCTCCGGAGAGAATAGAGGACTGATGATAATATAGATTATTCTTTAGGACGTGCATAGTACCTTGTCGTAATTACAACTTTAAAACCAAGCCCCATTCGATCAAGCTACCACACTGGGAATTTTTTTTACTTAAACATTAAGTGAACACGATTATACACCGTGGAACAGGTATTGTAATTGAAGTGTATTGGTACACGTCTTGAATATAATTTAGTAAATGTATAATCCTGTTCAAATATATTTAGAAGTAATTGGTAAATGTAAATGCTAAGTATATATGTCAAAAAATAAGTATTTAAATGGCATTTTCTATTTCTTTGTAAATTTTGAGTGATTGAAAATACAATAATTCTATTTCACTGTCTGCCGACACAAGTAACAAAACAAAGTTTTTATTCTCAATTTACTTGGATTTTGAAACTATAAAGAAACATAAGGCGTGGTTGAGGGAACAATGCATTGAAAACTGAAACTTCTCTTTTTAAAATAGAAAATATGGAAATGTATGTAAAACATTTGGATATGGATATCTTGTAAGTGTTAGCCAAGTTTGGGAACGATTCTAAAACGGAACCGAGACTGAACATTTTAATTTTTTGTGAATAGGCATTGAACAAAAGGTTAAACCTTTAAAATTTCTCAGCAGGGGTTGAACTGATTATTGATTTCACTTTTGTCAAGTACCTTCAAGCCTTCAACACATCACAGCATTTTGAGGTTAACATGTAGTGTTTTGGCGTGTACCAGGTGGATTTAGTCAATTTTGTGACTTCTGACTTTTTTGTTTGTAACCCGATGCTTATCGCTGTGGTTGCAAATATAATACATCATGGAAGCTTTCTAAAATACCCTTTTGTGTTGGTTTTCATCTTAAGCAGCCATTAAAGGAGCAGAATAAAGTAATAAAACCAACCTCTGTCTACTAATGGTCACCCAGGGAGCTTAAAAATAGAGTTTCAGGCAGGGCACCGACAATTGAACCCTAAAATTGAAATACGGGATTTTTTAAGATTTAAAAATAGTGAAAGGGGGAGCAAGAAATGAAATTGAAACCAGGTACCCGTAGTTAGAAACCTCGGATGTCTGGATTAGTTGCATTTCGTCCTGGGATCAAGAAGGTAGGGCTTTAGATTTGAAGGCGAGCTTATAGCCATGGAGTTTTTAAGGACTTTAGTATTTTTTAGCGCATCTTTCTTTTTACTTTTACTAAATCTGGTAAGCCTCGTGGATCTTAGATAATCATTCAATCTATTATTTAAATTTAAAAATATACATATGAAATTGTACAATCATTATTTCCTAAGATTGGAGAAGCAAATTCCCATGGTCGTTTAATGAACCCTCCAGCAAGAAATTGCATGTGGAGATTCGGATATCCTAATCCTGTGAACTACAACGACAATGAGCAGTTTTGCGGGGGATATGGAGGTATGACTTCTGTCATTTTTTGAAATTGCATACCAAAATACTGATGGACTGATAGATGATTTCCGTTTTATAGTACAACAGCTCACAAACGGTGGAAAATGTGGAGTTTGTGGGGACGATTATAGAATTAAACAGCCCAGACCACATGAAACTGGAGGATTGTACGGAAACGGGGTTACTGTCCGGCGGTATTACAGGGGACAGGTATTGTGGTTGCGGTTTGAATATATTAGTAATAATCGAGAAATTTTCCTATCTACCACTATGAAACTATCTACCACTTAATCCCAATTAATTAAATAATTATTAGCTAACGGTTAAAATAATGCAGTCCGGAGGACCGGAAAGTGAACCTTTTTAGGAAACTGACCCGGAGCCATTTGAAGATTTTCTGAAAACCAACCCAACCTATTTTATATTTAAACTTAGCATTCTGTTTTGCACTGAAACTAGGTAAACTCCAAATACCAGACTTTTAGAAGTCCATATTCGATACCCCTTGACTTTAGAAGTTAGTGTTTTTTGTTAAGTAAGGCTTATCTGTGCTTATCAATGTTTATCGTTTGGACACATAATTAGTCCATAGATCCTATAATTATATTGAAACATGCCAAATGCCGAGTCGACAGCTCTTGAATTTTAAAATTAAACAATGTAGCTTTTAATAAAGCTTATCTGGACTTATCGATGCGTTGTCGTTTGAATCTATCAGTCCATAGATCCTAAATATCATTGTATCAAAACTCTGCAGGCAGCCAACAATCAATTCGATTTCCCTTGAGTTGTCTGAGCTCTGGGCCAGCGAGGAATATAATCAAATTGTTATTGCATATTTAATGTAACTGATTTTTTGGGTTCACTTGGAATCCTAGGGTATGGATAGTGCAAATATCGTGTATTTTCGTTTTTAGGACATAACGGTTAAAGTGGATTTGACGTCTAACCATCATGGATATTTCCAGTTTCGAATTTGCCCTGTAAATGCATCTCAAGAAGTGACGCAGGAATGCCTAGATCAGTAATTGGATTTTCAAGAGATATATAATTTATTTACAACCCTAAATTTGCTCGAGGCAAAAAAATCTCTGGATTCTAACTGAATCTTGTAAATTTTTTTAGGTACTTATTAAAAGTTGTGGACCTGCAGGGTTCCATATCTTCCAAGTATAAAATAATTAGTGAAGATCGAAGTGGATCATTCGAAATGTTAGTTCGACTACCCAAAGAACTTACATGTGAGAAATGTGTTTTACAATGGACTTATGTGACAGGTTGGTAATTTTGAAAGCCTTATTCCTAGCCCTCTCAGTTTCATTGAAGACCTTCTTTGTGTCCGTGTTTAGGGAACAGTTGGGGAGTTTGTGAAGATGGAACTGAGGAAATGGGCTGTGGACCACAAGAGAATTTTATTAACTGTGCAGATGTATCCATTCATCCTCCAAGTTACCGAAGGTTTTGGTTGGACCCAGAGTTAACATCTTCTAGTCGGGCCAACCCTCACATGATGTATTTCAAAGATTTCTCCAAGGAAGGTGCCCCAATGACCCCTCTTATAATAAGGTAACAATTAATTATAAATTAATGATTTAAACTTTGATTACCATCAATGCAATTGGGATTTTGAATGTGAACGAATGAATTTATTTCTGAAATTAGAAATCAAGTCTGTGTTTCAACCCTAAAATATTCTATCATTCCCGGAATCGATAGCTGGTGTCAATCCAGCTGCATGATGTACCCACCGTACTGCCCTCCAGATATTTGTCGATGTGTCGAGGATTGCCAAGCCGTTGGGGATTTCAGTCGTCTTCATGGATCCGATCAGTGGTGCCTTGACCATTGCTCCGTATACCCTCCAAAGAATTGCACTTCGGAGAGATGCTTATGCTGGTAGACTTTTACAATCATTACGGATTTATATTTTGTTGTGCTTCCAAATACTAAAAGTTATTAGGAGAGTTGCGATAGGGAAAAAACGGTGCTAGCTACATGCATTCATTTGTTAGTTGATAAATTCAAATTTTAATAAACTTAATGTTTCTATTTCTTAACTACATATAAAGTCTTAGGTCTCGCGTTAATTTATAGTTGACAATCATGAAAACGTGTGCCACATATTCCATATTGCTGCTTGTGTTTTAAAATATCAATGGAGTTTGCATTATCTTAGTTACTTAAATATGGGGAGCGATAAAATATTTAAATTAAAATATATCCTGTAGTACTGACTCACAATTCCGGAATGAAATAAACAAAGGTTGTACAATTCTTAATTTCTAAATAACAAATCTCAAAGTTCATTCAGATTTAATATGATTCCAGCAGTTTCATTCTTCGGCAAATTTTTTTTAAACAACCAATTTAGATTCTCCATCAAATTCTTAAATTAAATGAAAAATTATATTTTTATTTTCCAAATAATATTTTTCTCCACAAAGTGGCAAAAATGTACAAGACTTACCGTTAAAGACAGCGTTCCTGATTAATCCTCCTCAAGAATTGGCTGAAAAGTTGAACTGATTCTATGAACCATTCTTCTGCAAAAACCGCAGCGATTCAAAACTGCATTCTTATCACATGTGTTCCTGTAATTGTAGGATAAGATTGCAATAAAATCAGCCTTTCTGCTCTTGCCTCTATTTAATTTTTAAAAACTTACTGGCTTGCGATTGATGCATTAATACGATTTTTAGACCGCTTCTTGCTTGACACCTTAATTACGTTCTTGTTCTCTGGACTTCGAAGGTCCAACTCAGCCCATGGGCTGGACTTCTTCTCGAATGCATTGGAGCAGTTGGGGCACTGGTTTTCACACTCTGTAAGATTCATTTCAGGATTGTTTGGATTCTTTAATAAATTGATAGATGCCAACAATTATTTAGCTGAAGCCAAACTAAACAGATAGACGGATCCGACAGTGCACTTCTTCACCAGCTTTGAGGATACAGCCAAGAAATTTGGAAGCTATGAATTTTGAATTATAATCTATTCATCAATATATGGAATGGTATAGTCTGTCCACTTTGCATAAAAGAATTTTTAGAAAAATGTTTCACAGTTGGCTATTCCTTACCTGAAGAAATGTATAGGATGTAAGAACGACGATCTGTCTGTAAAGATTATGAGAGCTCCATGGAATTCTATGTAAATCAAGTCTTTGTTCAAATCCCACTAACTACAGAAGTCCATCCTCATTCTAAGGGTGGATTTGACAAAATAAAAATTCCGTTGTCTGTTCTTCTTTTGAATTCAGTTCAAGTCCTACAGTCCGTGGAGTCAGGTATTGGCCCAACAAATTTCTACACAACTCTTCGGCAGATTATAAGAATCCTCAATATTCACCATTTATTCTATCATTTATATTCATCTCTTGATAGTTTGATAAAGTATGTTTGTGAATTGTATTTGTCAATTGAGAACTTTTATTGATTTCAACAAGCTTCATTGAATGAATTTAACTTTTTACATTATTAATCTGCCCAGATATTTGTCGGTTGAAGATCCAGGATGCAGTTTGAATGCTCTATTTGCAATGAGGAGAATGTTGATAAAGCTGAAAATGCTTGCTGTGCGCTAACGACTTGTGGACACGTTTACCATAAAGCTTGCATTGATGCCTGGAAGAATCAATCAAGGTACGCCTGTATTTCATCAGTATTTATGGTCATACCTTGACCTCACACTTACGTTAATCTAATGACCATTTTTCCCTTTATTTATTCTTTCTGATCATCGTTTTTAAGCGGTTTTAATTTAATTCAATGCAAGTAGGTTGATAATACAAACGATTTAAAAATCCAAATTCTTCTCTTCCAGTACCTGTCCAGTTTGTCGCCGAGCGTTTAAAAAATATTTAATAATATTTGGGCTAAATTCTGAAGCTTCTGGATTGGGGACTGAGAGTACTGAAATTGAGAATCTGGAACTGAAAAATACTAGGTGAGGAAATGAGTACACTCCATAGATTATGTTTATCGAAGTGAATGGAATTTGCAAAAAGAACCATTGACTGTCGTTTCGCTTGCCACCATTTGCATGCGAGCCTGCTATTTAAATTAAATTTTTTAACAAGTTGACTTGCTTTATTTAAAATAGAGAGAAATATGAAATGCTGCATCAAAGGCACCAACTGGCTATTCATGACTTGATGGCGGAGGTGGAGCGATGCGAGGATTTAGAAAGGTAATTAAAAATATTCTCTACTAAACTCTACCACAAAAAAAAATTATTGTAATTTACAAATCATTTGAGAAGGAACTAAGACATTCCTGACCGGCATGAACAAGGAGGAGGCTAAATTAAGGTTGGTCTTTATATTTACAGGCAAATATTCGCGTTGAGGAGCAGCTATGAAAAAGTCGAATTCAAGTTAAGCATGTATGTGGAAATGTTTGGCAAAGATTGCAACAACGGACTGGACAAATTAATTGAAGATGCCGAAAAGGATTAAATAATTATGAGGGACAACTTACGTCATTATGATCGACAGTTTCGAATTTTAACTTTATTATTTATATTAGAGGATCGATCTGGCTTGTGATATTAGGTTACTCTCGGTTTAGGTTACTTGACCATAGTCAATTATTGTACGCATATACTTGCAACATGCTGACTATGCCATGCTTTGATAATTTTACGTGCATCAACGTGACATAAACGGACTAATTCAGGATTTCGTTTATTTTAAATATCATCCTTTTGATGCAAAAATGTTAGCACAGTCTTTCTTTACTGTAAGTAAAACAAACTTTACTATAAGTTCCTACAAGTTTTGCGACTTGAAATAATGGATTTTAATTTCTTTTTAAACTCAATGACACAATGTTCTGAAAACGTACGAAGATTCTATTCTGATTTTAAAGACTTTGGTATTAATGTAAGTTGAATTGGCTGGATAATTATTAGTCGATACCCAAAACCAAAAACTACACGCCTGAAACCAACGATGTCTGATTCAATATTCAATAACGAATAATAACAATGTTCATTTAGCGGTTTGTAACATTAAATGAGGGTATATTTAATGCTAGTTCTGACTCGTATTAGTAAAATGTAAGCGAATTAAACTCACTAAAGATCTTAAGTCTACTTTGACATTTCTTATTACGTGAGTACATGCCCTTTTGAAAATTTGAGAAAACAAAATAAATACTAGTAGAATACAGAATAGAATACTATTTACTAATAGAATTTGCAGCATCGGTTCGGAGAGATGGGGAACTTGTAGTTTCGATCTCTACATCCATAGAACTAACTAGCATATCTGGATGAAGTTCTTCCTTTCTCAAATGGTTTCCAGATGCATTTACAGTACAACTGGTACAAGTAGAATTTAAGGGTATAGTCGACTGTAGCTGAATATGAAACTGGAAAGAGAGATTTAGTTTTAGGGCTTTTAGGTGGTGCCAAGGAAGAGGAACTTCCATAGCTCTCCAGTGTGTCTCCAGCCTCCTTTCTGATTCTTCATCATCCAACCCTGATCTAAATAGTATGGAAGAAATTCAAAACTTATATTTTTAAGCCATAATATTTTGCATGATTTAGAACTTTTCTCCGAGAACACATTCCATAGATATTATTTATATCGGGGAGAAATAAACCTGTTTGGGTAAAGTGATTAGAAATTTTAAAAGATAGTTTAAAAACTTTAAAAATAGTATAAATTCGGGAGGAGAGTATTTTTTAGAAATACTGCACTATATTTTAAAGTGCCCTAAAGCTTAAAAGCCCATGTTATCATCCCCCATCATCCGTACCCAGGCGAACCATATATTTTACAAGTCAAGGGAGAATCTCAGGAAGGCAATTCCCTCAGGTGATTTTGCACAAAGACCACACAACTAACCCCCATGATCGTCAACCTGTTTAACAATGCTCAAAGAATTGGAATAGCAATCACAACAATCCCATCTGATTTCCTGAACTAGGGGTATATTATAAAGTGTCTGAGGGGAATTTTCCCTTGTCAAATAAATGGCCAAGTAGGTACTGCAAAAATTCCTCATCAACAATACAAAAACTACATTATTATTATATAGGCAACCAGCCCAAAGGACGGCAGTGGAATTAAATTGCAAAAAGCTCCGTAACGAGAGTATGGATATGAACTGCCAAATACCTCACCATTTAAATTACATTATAGGATTGCGTGGTTGTCTACATGGGATTATTTTCTCCCGAGCTGCACGTTCTACGCGTAGTTAGTTCTGTAATTTAGTTGTAGGCTTGGGATTCGAAAGTTTAACTCTCATTCACAATCGAGAGACTCTCTGGCCTAGACATTTTTATTTGTGACTTGTGCGATTCTTGAAGAGATATTCATTTTGAAGTAAGTAATAAAGACGAGCGAGTTGCATTTTGTGATATAACCAAGAGATTATAATTTTTAGATCTTGTAAAACTTGATACGCGACTAAGAGGGATTATATACGATACGCAGTGAAGTATAATATTTAGACGGTGAAATCGATATTGAATATTATTGACTGCCAAGTCAGAGCTAATCTTGGTTATTAAACATTTACTTTGGGTGCTACTTCCACTATTCATACTTGGGAACTTTCCAATACTGAACTTTGCTTTTACTCAGCCTATTCGACAAGTACCAACTTTATTTATAAATCGTCAAAAACAGTCGGCCTACTTTCTGACATTTGTTTGTCATTCGAGAGTCCAGTAAATATAAACATAACTAAATTACCAGTAATTACTGTTGGAATCTAAAAGTCAAGCCCTCCCGTTTTAAAATAAACTGCTCCTCCAAAAGTTCCTCAACAAACTTGTATACTTTTGTGGTTAACTCAGTTTGTTATTTTAGAAATTCAAAAGACTATTCCAGTTAGTCAACGTCAACTCATTCCTGTTGTGAGCAATATGAAAGTCTGTTGTGCCTGTGGTTTACTAAGCTCATGGAATTAAATTATTCCTTATATACGTCTGTACGTCATAAATCAATACTGAGCTCCAACTGGGTTCACTAATCTAATTACAGTTCAAATCGAAGGGCTAAAATTAATTGCGTGGAGCCCCAATTCTCTGATAGTTCCAGTATCAATGTGCCAATCGGAAATATAAAAGTGATCCAGTTTGGAAGGACAAGGATCCGAACTCTTCAGGTACGATTGGATTAATTTGCCTTGGAATTTAAAGCTGGTGAGTTACTTTTTTTATGCACATATGTATCATAAAATGAAAATTATTATTATTTTATGGTTTACGGTTGCTGAATAAAATTTCAAGTCGACAACGTTCCACCTTTTATGACCCTTTTATATTTCTTAAGATGAGTTAAAGTTTTAAATTAGAAATGGTATATGCGGGACGATGGAAGTGCCGAGTGTTCCTAGTCGCAAGCAAGGGAGAATAATTTGAGAAATCATAATGTGAAAGCGAATGTACTGATATGGATATTGACAGAAATTTGTTGTTTCCTTCACCAATCACGTACTAAGAAGAACGGAGTTCATGCATGCATTTTCATTTCACTACATACCAGCTAACTGGTAGAGTTGCAAAATACAAGTTTTTAAAATGTTTAATTGTAATAGATTGCTGTTGGTGTTATGTTAGACTTAAACCCAAGTAATTGAACGTCTACTACCCTTTACACGCTTGGAAACAGTATCAAGGATGATCATAATTGACATTGCAGTTAGATATCTTGTAGTTCTAATACCAACAAAATACTCTAGCTTGCACTCAGATTATCGTATATTTAGCTGGTATTGGTATTTTGGGGCTTTTGCCTAAAAATATCAAATATTGTATTTATTCAATCAAAACTTCCTTGTGAGTACATGGTTGTTACATTTTGATCACCTGCTTTGCAGTCATGACTTAAATCTCTAACGTTGCTGTCGCCTTTAAAGGGCTCTATTAGATGATTGTTTACAATAATGTTTAGGGTACATAATATCGAAAGTCAAGTATCAAATGTAAAAAAGTGCCGGTCAACGTTTAAAATGTTACTAACAAGTTTTTAATTGTGTATCGTTTGGTATTTAATGTGTTTATTTATGCATTATCTATGTTTGCTTATCCCATTTTGAAACCAGATTTTAGTTAGAACTAATAAAGTATAAACTTCATATAAACTAGTAGTTAGAGAGTTTTAAGTTTTAAGGTTTTTAAGAATAATATGTTGATGTAATGTTGACCGTTTTTGACATAATGATCTACAACTAGTAAGTAATACTACTGTTGTGCGAATTCAGCAAATAACTCACTACTACTTTATATAAAGGTTGAACTTTGCTTACAAGTTAATTGAAATCTAGTTCCAACAAGAGGTAAGCAAAAACAGATTCAGTAAACATTAAAAAATAAGCATTAAATCTCAAACGATACAGAAGTCTTCATATAAAACAGTACTATAGGAACAAAAACGTAATTGATAAAGTTAGAAAAAACTCACAATGAGAATAGATGGAACTAGATTGAATTTTCATGCAGGATAAGAATAATCATCCTATTTCAGCAGATTGTCAAGGACAAGATATCTCCTGATATCACCTTCAAGTTACTTTTAAATTCTTCATTGCTGCTCCTATATTTAAAACCTGTAATGAGAATAATGTTTTTTAACCACATTATGCAAATTCTTGATCCTGCAAAAACATCCTGTAAATAAGCAATTAACTATTGGCGTGGATAGTCATATGCAATAAACTTATCCTAACAAACAATCACTCGCAGATCATGATTTTAGATACCAGGAGTAGATGAATAGAATTTTTTTATTTTTACGATAGTCAATAGCTCAGCTGCATACGGGAAGAGTAGATTGATTTTTTTCCTTTTAAATTCTATCAAGTTATAAAAAAATTGTGAATTTTAATCGAAAAGAATGCAAATGCAAAAATTCACAGCTCTGATTAGAGATCGATGTATCATGAATGGAAATTAGCAAAATTGTAATTCCCATGTGCAGAATAATCACCAATGTTGGGTACGAGATCCCAAGGTTTATTTTATTAAACTTTATATACATCCATGAGAACATGATTCTCTCTTGTCCTCCATTTGCAATTGGTTGAGTTGCTTTCGGGATGAGTATAGATTGTCTTCATTTTTTTTGCCAACATGTTCAATTCGATAGAACAGAGCGTGAGATACATAAAGATGTTTAAAACGTCATGTGAATTGAGCATTTAAATCTCGATCTCGAATCTTCCGAAAACTTGATGTGTCAACTATCACAAGTCGTCGACAATTCCATTACTTTCGCTCTACGCCCAAATGGAAGTCCCAGCAATAAAGAATCTAAAATAATCTTTTAAAATCTCTCTCTATCTTGTCTTGTTCTGAAACGTCTTTTAAACTTTTAACCCTCCAACAACCTCCTTGAATATTTATATATGAGTTAAAATACAAGCTATCTTGAACACGTCCCCTATCAAATAAAGGGATAAACGCTGAGCCGAGTGAGCTGCATCTTTAGCTTCATTTTCAGAATTTAAAAACAAATCTTGCATTAGTTCTTTTACTGTTGATCATAGCGATTCATTTCTTCTAATGTAGATAGTTGGTTTAAGTTCATCAACACGATCGGGATGAATTGGATCCAACAGATACAAGTAGCATTCAGAACTCTTGTCGAGAATCAGTCAGACCCGTCGGGTTTCTCATTCCTATTCAGTAAATTTGCATTGTTATCTTTTTATATGTATTCAGTATTCAGTCTTATACGAAAGACAGGATCCTCACAGTAGTAGGAACTGACTATTGAATTAGAAATTGTAATATCATCTGTAGGGAACTCTAATTGTAAGTGATTTCTCTTTCCCTTTGTATATAGCTTGTCGTGGAACTCTCGGCATTTCGTTTTATTCACCCTCTCCCCCCCCCCATTTAAGTTTTTTTAAACAACTATGTCAAGTATTTTTGAAAAATCATGGGAATATATCCCAGCAATATTTACATTTTCTTGAATACAAATCTTGGATATTTTTTAGAAGTTTGCCACTTTGTAATAGTATGCGTGAGTCTCCGTTTAAAAGTTGAAATCCAGATTTCCGGCTCTGTCCAGTTTTAATATCAATTAACAACCGAATTACCACCGATTATTAACGAACTCGTCCCCATACAACTAATTTGATATATAAATACTGAAGAATATAGTTATCTGATTAGTAGCTCAAAAATTAATCTTTTTGTATGAATACATCTTCCAACTTATTATTTCTAACAACTTTTGGACGCAGGCACGGCAGCTCAGGCATCTACGTGAGATTTTTGTATTCACTACAAAATATCTGAAAACACATTTTTCCATCCCATTTACACGAAATACTTATAAAGTTGGATACTATTTATCTCTGCATTAAAAAGGAAATTCACCCTCTCAAAACTTGTACAGAATAACTCTTGACGGAAAGTTTTTTGTTTTTTTTAAACACTGTTTGATGCATATGATGCAGTCTATAAACTAAAAAGGAGGACTTCATTTGCCGTTGTGTTCCAACTTGGCATTTTTAACTGCATAAAATAATATACAACCTCCATGACCTCTCCAGATTTGGAAAAACCTGTTCTCCAAAAAAATGTGCATATGATTATCAAGTAAATTTTAACTGGGACTTTATTATTCGCACGTATTCATGTCTCCTATACTATTATATTGTAAGCTATGCATATCAATACCTCAAACAAGTCTCAATGATAAATTTTCCGTAAAGCTGCCCTGGGCACTTTTTCCTTTAAAGAGATGACCTTACTTAAGTTCTTGAGGTTGTATAAAAATATTTTGGAAGATGGGCCATGCTGTTTTTATCTCACAAGAGATTTTTTTTACTTCCCTCTTGGCATCCTGTTCTCTGCTTGTGGTCACATAATTTATGAGATTTCTAAGAATCTGGCTGTGGAACAGTCGACAGTAGATAACTGGAAAATTAAATCATTATGAAGATAAATCGAACCCTTTATTTTGCTTTCAGTTCAGCAATGAAAGAATTAATTTGGGCGTAAATACAATCGGGTGTCCAGAACTAGTAGTGGGTCATTAGGCCAGTTATACATCATAAAAGAAAATTAGTATTGTTAGTAGAATAACTTCAATGTTTTCTTATATTGTGTTTATTCTAACTTTATTCTACCAACAAGGTAACCTGTAAAATATTCCGACTATTTGTGTATGAGTAAGCTAGTTTAATTTTTAAATGCATAGGCAGCTTATAACACTTCAAGGTTGAGGATTTGAGCTGGATTTTCGAAAGTTTAACACAAGAGCAAGCACGGCCATTTAATATAATGGAGCATTTCCCTTTAATATATAATTGTAATAGTTAACGGCAAATGAGACATTTGAAAAATATTCAAATATATGCCATCAAGTTAGAAATAATTTTTATCAATGCACAAATCTTATTTTGTTTTCAAAACCCATCGCTTCTATCATTGCATGAGTAATAACCCAGCCTTTTTGATTAGAGATAAAGAGATGCCAAAATTTGGGCATATTTCAATAGGTCATAATGGTATTATGTGAGTCAAGTTAATTATAAGACCAGTGAAACACGTCGGGTATCAAAATGTTGAGGTTTTAAAATTTAACCACTTTCCATAAAATACAAGGTTAGAGCAAGTAAATTTAGAAATTATTTTTTATTGAACTGTCAAATTGGGACTGCAACAATGAATGACAATTGTCCAATGATCAATTCTTAAATATCCTCATAATATTATTTAATAATATAATATTATAATATCTAACAATACAACAATGACATGTGAACTTTAATACAATATATCAGACCTTAAAACTCCCTACTACTGCTATATAAAGTATAAACTTTACTAATATTAACTAAACATTCTAATTTCAAAATGAGATAAGGAAAGATTCTGCAAAAATTAACATATTAAATACCAAACGATGCAGAATTACTGAGAGCTGGACTGTACTATATATTCGAAAATATTTTGAATGGATAGGTCATGGATAAAAATACCGTGATTTTAATTTAATAAAACCAAACAATTTCGAATCTATAACATTTTGGATATTTTCAATTCAATACTTGTATCCACAATAGGTAGACATACAGACTACAGACACATGGCATTGACATGTAGTAATTTACTAATGCAATGTACAATTTTATCTTAAGTAAGTCGTATCTAAATAGTAATATTTGGTTTGATGTTTTCCAGATCTATAGAGCAGCTAATAACACTAAAACTCATTTAAGGAAGTACTTCTGGTATTCTGCTAATCTTCTTACACGTGAAGACACAAGGACAAGATAGATAGTTGTCAACCAGCTTGTAAATAAGACGGAATATTTTACAACAACCGTGGTCGTATTTGAGTTCATTCCACAACCTAAATACAGAGATTATTTCTTATTTCTATACTCCTTAATCCTCAGGCTTCAATTTTGCCTTCTTATCTAATTCAGCATGAGTTTACTGGACTGAACTTGGTCGTCGTGTCACATTTTAACACAGAACATTTTAATCCGCTTCTATCTAATTATTCAATTAATTGTTGAAAAGTCTGAAGAATGGCTGAAGGGACTGAAAAAGAAAGTGGAGATCCACCCCAGAAAACATCTCCCCAACAGAATGGTTTATTAATTAAAATCAGCCCATCAGAAGAGACGAGCAGTACTGAAAGCTTGACGATGAGCGATGCCTCCACTGTGGTCATCAACTGCAATAATAACAGCACCAAAAGCAATCTGAGTCGGGAAAGGTCTAAAACACCCCCTGCTCTCAAATGTCATCAAAGTAGTAGGGAGGAATTTGGTTCTTTTGCGAATAACTATACCAGCAATGACATGAATACTCTGAAGGATAATGGAGAGAAGTTCAAAGGGAATCAGGACTCCGGTGTCGGGTTGGATGAGATGAGTAATAACACTTCTGGGGGTGGGTGCGATCATGATGAAAATGGAGTTGATGGAAATAGTGCCAGTGGGGGGGACGTCGACCCAACTCGGAGACATTCAAAAAGCAGTAGCCTCCCGCATGGAGTGAAATTATGCCCGGAATTACGGAGTTCAGAGAGTGGGAGTGGCAATGGGGGATGTCGCAATAATGTTGGAGCTTCGTCCAGTTCATTATCTGATAGGGAGGAAGACAAATGGGCCAATTTGGAGGAGGAATTAAAAAAAGCTCAGACAGAGTTGAAGGCTAAGGATGCAGAGGTTGAGATTCTTAAAGGAATTCGTCAGCAAGTTGAAGGTGAATTGGAGGATCTTACTGCCTCTTTATTTGAGGTATGCACATCATTTAAATTCTTTATTCAATATCTAATTTCCGCACCTCTGCCTCAATCACAATCATATATTCAATTATTTTATTACTTATTTCAAGCTGGGCTTTTGATCTAGTGAACGCGAGAAATGAATGGAATCTAATAATTACTACGCACTTAGGTTTTACTATCAAGATTCAAAAGACAGATTGTTTCAGAATAAACTGACAGGATTTCTTCATTTAATTTGCTGGTCTCGAATTTAGTACCATGTTGTGCAACTAGTTCAGAAAACATTCAGAATTATTTTTATGATGAGTTTAGCGTATTAATTTATTAACCAGTTAGATTTAAGTTTTATTGTGTAGAACGCTTGGGGATTAAGTAGCTGTGCGAAGAAGGGTAGCAAAGCTAGCAAATAATAACTTTGAGTGCAATTTGGAAAAAAAAATTGATTTTAAACTCAAGACATTTTTTGCTTGAGAGTTGCAGTTGCACCTGTAGATACGCTCCCTAAAATTACAGATTCGTATTGTAGTTGCGACAAAAAAATTAAAACTCTGGTAACTTCTCATCCCTGCATGTCTAATGAAACTTGCAGGTGAGATGGATATTTTGCTTTTGAAAATACATCCTGAAGGCTGAAACGATATTTAAGCATAATTTGTTAATCATGAAAATTGAATTCTAAATTAGATAGATCGGAGGTGGATATGCGAGTTTTTTCTCGGCAACAGATCTATTTTTCATTCAGGTTAAATCTGACGGGAATATCTAGAATCCTTTTAAACTAATTTCATTCATCCATCGGGAAGTTTTTCCATAATTGTTAGAAAATCTGAAATTCGTGCATAACAATCCCATCGTTGTCTTTTTTTAAATCCAGCATCATTCACAAATAATTTGCATACCACAGTATTCACAGTCTGTTAACAGAGTTAAGAATAAGGTAATCTTTAAAGCAGTGCACATAGTCAACAGTAATAGCAGACAGAGGTAGAGTGGATAGTTACTACTGTATTGTGCACGGATTAAATGTCTTGTGCATTCATGTTGCATTTAGTATCGAGTGCATCAAGTAAAAAATAGACATCTCATTTCTTTAAGAATATGATCCCCCAGCTTAACTATATATATGGGCTAACAGGCATGAACCATTGCAAATTTAAAATTGCATACTGAGCATTGTAAACATATTGTTGTGTAGTATCGGCTGCATTTTAGAACATACGCTCTATTCTTAAGCTGGGGGGGGGGTTCTTTAAATTCACAGTTTATTTGCAGTACTGTACATTTATATGATCATGGGATGGTGATGATGCTATTTGCTCCACGTTGCACTCTTGGAGAACGGAATCTAATGACTTGACAACAAAGTAAATATTAAATATTCTGTAGCAGGTCATAAAATACAATGCACACATGCATACAATGCCACTCGTTTCTCAAGGAAGAGTTCTATAGTTCCATTGTTTGCGGATATAAAATATGCGGATACCTTCTATTTATCTTAAATTTTAAGTAGAAGTACGATTGCGAATTGTAATCTTTAGAAAATACTTACAGTTCGAAGGCGAACAAGTATCGTCTGGGAAATAATTTATTTGAAATGAAACATACAAACAAACAACAAACAAATAGTAAGTTGAAAAATCACAATCGCTATTGTGCATTAGCACTAGAATTGATCAAATTCATGGCACCACAGTTCAAGGTTTTTCTTGTAGTTGTCCTGAAAGTTGGGATCAGTTTCTGGAGGTGTTTTAGGGATTTCTAAAATTGTCTTTGAAAAATGTCAGGGTCATCATACTCATCATGCATGCTCGTATAGTTTATTGTATTACAAATATTTGAACATTATGCATACTCTTAGCCTTAGGATTCAAGCCCCCTTATCTTTACTGTGACTTGATAAGTGCTGCATGTACTAGTCATATATGGCCCTTTTTATGCATAGACATAAATAATTGTGGATTTTTCAAAGTATTATTTTAATTGTCGTGCCCAGGAAGCTCACAAAATGGTGAAAGAAGCGAAAATGAAGGAAGTAGGATCGGAAAAAAGTTTAAAAGAAGCCAAGATGCAGCTGGAAGGACTTGAAGCTGAAGTGTCTGCCCTCAAAGCGTTGCTCATCACCTCGACCCCTTCAAGGCCCAATTTAGGAGGGAATGGCATCTCTCTATTTAAGAAGCAGCACAAACGCTGCCCGTCTCATAATCATTTACAGTACGGAAGGGCTGATGAGGACACAAATGGGATTGAGTAAGCAAATTTTCATTAAAAAATAATGCTTCGCCGTAAATCAGAATTCTGCATTGTTATTTAATGTCACTTAAGTTTAATTTAACCAAACGGCTCGCTAGATTTGGTTGAGAAGTTTCAATAATTGGAAACACATCCATTGGCAATGCTTAGAGAAAACTCTTGAATAAATGAGGATTGGAAACTAAAACATGTTCGTTTATTTTTTTCCAGAAAGGAGAAGACGAATGATGTAGTGATTGACCGGTCCCGTTGTGAAGTCGATCCAATTCTCT
The DNA here is from genome assembly GCA_034694785.1 of Agrenia bidenticulata. Lineage (NCBI taxonomy): Eukaryota > Metazoa > Arthropoda > Collembola > Entomobryomorpha > Isotomidae > Agrenia > Agrenia bidenticulata. The sequence goes on along the minus strand of JAQFYM010001132.1, from coordinate 19,694 downwards.
TAAGTCATTTTGCAGCTTGGCGTGTGGAACCAACTCTAAGTCGAGAGAAGGCGTCATTTCTCCAAAATATTTACACTGAGGACATTGATCCATCGCTAAATTTTGCAAACGAAGCTCTAGTCAACCGACTGAGAAAAGCTATCGAAGACAACTCTATTTGGGTGGAGCCCCTCCCTGAGAAGGACAGAACTAATGTTCCAAAGTAAGTACAGAACTAATCAAATGACCACACCCAAAATACGTTTCCCCAAGTACCTAGGTATTTGAGATGATCTCTTAATGTAGTGATGTTTCGTATGATGATGCAAAAGTATAATAATAATTTATTTATTCCTAGGGAATGTGCCCTCCTCCAATGCCCTAGAGTCTGTCATTACCGCATGCGTTTTGCTTTCGAGTCTGACGACTGGTTTGACATTTCACAAATTTGCAGGGACCGCGTAAGGCTATAACAAATTATGATTATTCTCATTTCCTCTGACATGATATATTCTACTTGATTAACTTTTTTAACAATAGAACATTTATAATCGCAAGAGTCCTGCGATCTGCTGCCATGTTTAATGAAACATGCAAGTCGATTTATTAAAAGAATCTTCCACAAAATCATGACATTCTGTGTTCTAGAATGCAGGACTCTAGCTTCTAGCTTACACAATAGAATAAGCTATGTTTATTTTGGCACTTGTTGAATGAATTACATTTACATTGTGATTAGGGACTATTACGTATGTATGGGACGAGGAGGATATTTTTTATTCACATCTAAAATTGCGTTTTCCAGATTGCAGCCGTATGTGAATTCCTCAACTATCTCCGTTACATTAAAAATGGACTGGTTAAAGCGTCAGTGGACGATGCCTATTGGGAAATGCTAAGACTCAGGAAACAAATGACCCTTGCAAAACTTGGAATAGCTATCTCGTGAAGCCTAACGGAAAGCTACGAAGGAAGATGACTGTATTTAGTGATAGGATATGTATATAATAAGGATGAGGAATATGAGGATATGACAAGCCTTTTTAGCTCATACTTCATCTGGCTTAAATGAACAAAAAAACACGAAACCGCAGAGTGTAATCTCAAACCGAACCCGAAACATATTATGGAAACCTGCACGGTTTTCCACTATACCGCAGAACGCAAACACCTTGCAAATTACTTCCGTTCCGTGCTGTGTCCTGGTGGATCTATTGTCTGAAGAGTCTGTCATGATCTTGTTCCAAAATATTCAAGACTTGGAAGTGTTGGAAGTTGGAAAGTCGTTTGAAACTTAGACAATATTTAAAATATCTTAAAAGTATCTATTTGTAATGTGTACAGAGCTAGATGAGATTAACACAGCTTCAAATCTCACGAGGAGATTACGTATTATTATATAGAAATAGAACATAGTTAGAATATGGATAGAAGAAAATTCGTTTTTCTACTACCCCGCATAAATAATAACTAATTTGGCAGAACTTCCTAGAAAAAGTAGCCCCAATAAAAGTCAGGCAATTAGATTCTAAAGGGCTTCAATTTTTTTAACAAACACAAATAAATAGGTCAAACAATCTTCACCAGTTGATTTCATTTTCCTGAAAACTACCGACCTTAGTGGCGACAAAAAATTTCTCGAAGAGGTTATTTGCCAAAGGGACAATGAATCGATATTTAGAAGAATGTGTAATTTATCAACGTATTTGATTTGGGCTTAGAAATCAGTTCCAGTTTTCAAAAGATATTTACGGATATTTTAACCAGTAGCATGCCAATGAATTAGATGATATTGAAAAATATATTATAATTGTTATATTTAATTATTACTTCTAAGTTCTAAGTCTAACTGCAACTGTTGATTGAATTTCGTTGCATTAATTAAGCGAATCTCCTGTAGAATCTCCCTTCAACTTTTATTTAATCTCAATTATGATAATAAGCTACTTCTTTACGTAACCTTGAAAGAAAACGTTAGTTAATACTCTGCTATACTATATATTGTGTACCACTTCGAATAGTTTTATATTAAAAAAAAACATTTTGTCACAAGGTCATGCAATTCCCTTGTAAATCCTAATGCGTGATTATCAGTACTTTTAATATACCTTTCAGTAATTTGCCAAATGATGAAAAATCAGTCTCTTCCAGCGTCCTAGTATTAGTAGAAGTAAAACTAAACTAGTACATACATTTATAATACATATTTCAAATGTCAAATGCAAAAGTTATTAAGTATCGTAATCATTGTCGATATTAATGTACTGCGTATACTCTGTGTACTTTACTTCGAGTATAATAAATAGCCCAGTATGATCATGAACAATTACTTATTTCATGCTATAATCTTATCTCAACGATCATCCAACAATCAATTCCAGATTTCAGTGACCTGATCTTATCCATTTTTTTCAAAACTTCCGCAGGTGAAATTCCAAGCTACTCAAATTGGATAATAACTCTTTGATTTTTTTGTGTTCTGTGTTTACTTTCAAAATAATAAATGCTCCAGTCTCAGAGTCTCAGGTCATTATCATCACTCCACAACAGTTAACAGGGTCAACCAGGCTCGTAACTATACGGCCTGGCCTTTTGATTAAGGCCCCTAAAACTCCTAAAGCTTTTCGGCTCCCGGGAAATCGGGGTGGTCATCTAGTCTCTGGCTGAAGAGATGCTCCAGGTTCTCTCACCTAGGGTGAAATGTTTTTGAAAATTACACCCCCTGAACGATTTTCGGACCCTCTCTCCCGACATATTAATTTGTTTTAACTTTCTTAGTTATTTTTCCTTGGAGTTTTCAAATTACATCTAAAGTATAAAACTCCAGCCGGTACGGCCATATTCGGGTCGTCTGGCCTGGCTGTTTAGGTAGGATCCTTATTCCACCTAGTGCCTAGGATTCTGTATTGTCACGGATGGGAGTATGGTAGAACAGAATACCCTGTATTTTGAATCAAATTGACTAACTGAACTGAAATCCTTATCGATACGAGCCTGGGTCAAGGTTTTTTTTTTTAAATCATCATGATTTCATAAATATAACTCATTTTGAAGAAAGCAACGTATCCAATTCTTAGTTGGCTATCGAACATCGAACATCACAGATTCGATGCAAATGCTTTACGGCATGTGAATTTTTCGAGCGCAGTATTGATACTAAAGTTGAATTTGGATTAAACAACAGTTAATGAAAGGTCAAAGGTTAAGCAAAATAGTTTTCCAATTTACAGTTGACAAGTGTTAAGGGAGGATTTCTCTCTCTTATTGCCCTTGCCAAACCTTGCATTCTACATCACTTGGAATTGGAAGAGAAGGGCGGAAATTCAACGGTTGAATGTCAGAAGTCAGGAATAATGATATTTATTTTTAGTATTAGTTAACTTATTTAATATTTGTCACCACGATAACAACTAACAACTACAACTGACTTGCTATCTAGAATAAAACAAGATAAAATATATGAAGGATTACAGAATCGGAAAACATAGTCAACCTCTATCTATGTTATGTAAGATTTTATTTAAAATTTGGGAAATGTGTTGTCGTCAATCAATATTTAAAAGTATTGATGAATCAATAGAAAATTAAATGGATTATTAAAATATTGGCAAATGGTCAAAGTGTCAAGGCCAAAGGTTTATTTTTCATGTTTTAAATACGAATAGTGTATTTGGAATTTGGAGGAAGGAGGATTGATAAAATTTGTGATTTGACTCAATAATTGCAGGTGGGACAGTGCACAGTCGGTGACAGAATTGTGACAGGGTGTGGAATTACAAATTGAAACATAGTTGATGTGCCATTAGCATTAGAGCATTAGCAAGCTGACTGGCTGAAAAGTTATCACAAATATAGAATCCATTGAGGCTCAGCCCTTTAACTTTGGAATGCAGAAAACGATGTGGATGTTTATACATTTCCTCAAGATCCTGTACACTTTGGTGACCACATATGCGCATCGATTTTTAAAATGGATGCTCCGAAAACTCACCAAATTGACGGAATTACAAAGAATCATGTATGGGGAACTTAGAGGTTGTCGAAGAATTAGACTTATACGTAAGACAGTAATATTATATTCAGTTATAAATTCAGTTGTAAGTGTAGTGTAGAATTGGTGTCCTTTTGTCATGGATGGTTGAATTACATCCCTGATCTGATTTACTCAAAGCTACACAAAAATGTAGTTTTAAAAAGTTTCTGCATTATAAATGATTATATGATTTTGCAGAAGAATCTCTTCTACGTTCAAGAAACCCAGAAATTGAGAAAGTATTACGCGAGCTTGATATGGGAGTTAATGACGGAAGATTTGATTCAAGAGGAACAAGAAAAGCCCTTACGAGTAGATGTGCTGTTGCTATTTGTTTAGCAAAGGGAATTAGTATCAAACATCATGTCAAGTGAGGAAATAGATTTAAACTTTCTATCACACAATGATTTCCGAGGATTGTTAGAGATATAGAGATGGTTGAAGAATGCAGATTTTCTATCTTCTTTGTCAAATGGCAGGTTCATGAATGGATTGAACGAGTGTCTGGAAGTGATGTACGCTTTCGAATGCCTTATTATCAAGTTGGAGATGCTTCGAACGACGGCTTATTCTCATGAAAATCCACAACATGAAGCCAAGGTATGCACCTCTCTTGAAAAATTGGTCTCAGAATAATCATAATACGTCAGGACTCAGGTTCACGGAGTACTCTAATCGTATGCATTTGTATCAATTTCAGTTATTAGAACTGTGGAAAAATTTTATGGCTCCTGAAGTGCTCAGTGGAAGGAAATCCAGACAGTGGCAAGATTTGGGATTTCAAGGAAATGACCCAGCCACGGATTTTCGAGGAGCTGGAGTGTTAGCTCTAGAAGCAATGTTGTAAGTTTGAAGTTTTATCCTATTTGTTGATTCATTAGTTGCACTTCAACAATTATTAAACATTTTAGTTAGTTGACCTAAATAAAAACTTTTTTTGTTTAAGATACATGACAAAAGCTTACCCGGATAAAGCAAAGAGGCTTTTGAATAACTCATGCCATCCAATCTTCTGCTACCCATTCGCCCTACTTTCAATCCAAATAACTTACATGGCGGTTGAACTCTGTCGTCAAGGATTTGCAAAGACTCATTTCTACAACAGAGCTGGACTTATATTGACCTTAGATGGAAGAGGATCTGCAAGGGATACTTCTATATGGGAAAATGAACTGCTCACACTTTTCTACGAGTACTGCTCGGCACTCATGATCGAGTTTGACGCATATTGGTTCGCAATTAAACCCAAGGATATAATGGAGTACGGAAGAGTGAAATCTGAATTTGACGAACTTATCAAGCGAAAGCTAAGAGACGATAATACGTGCTTTTTGATGGAAGTAAGAACTATATAGCGTATTGTATTCTTCTAAGAGCCTAGCTAAGATTTTCATTACATAACTTCTAATAATTGCACGTATAAATTATTAGTATTTTTACAATTTTGAAACAGAAACTCAGAAAATTGTATGAATCGTCAGTAATATTTTCAGCCTATCAAATCAGCATTAAAAAGTAATATTATTGCTTTTGCTTGTTGGAATAGTCAGTGGAATCTAGTCAGAAATTATGGTAATTGTAAAATAGCGTAAGAAATGTAAATGGTCACTTTGTTTTGCTGGAATTTTGATAAATGATTCTGATCATGTAAATAACGTTAAGTATTTCTTTAGCGATGAGTTTTGTTAAATTTATGAACTATTAAAGAAACAGAAAATTTCTTTAACACACTCAATTTACAGAGTTTGCTTGCGTTATAACTATAAAAAATATAAATGAAATAAAATCTTTTACGTTTATCGGTTTAATATGCATGTAGGATTTGTATTGTATTTATTCAATCAGAACTTCCTTGCAGTTGCATGGTTGTTACTTTTTGACTATCCACAACTCAGGTACATTATTATTATACGAAAATAGGTTGAAGTGCATAAAAAATGCTTCATTATAAATTATAAATCAATAATTAGTCAATTGAGATTAAAATACCTACGTCACTTCCTTCATTTAAAATTCCAAATTAATAATCATTAGATAAAAACACAAGGAAGGCTATTAGGTTAGTTCCATTATAGGGTTAAGATTTATACATTTTTCCTGTCCTTGGTGTATAAGATGTTTGGTCAGACCATCTTTAAATTGAGCAATTGTTGTCATACCCCTCAGATTATCTGGTAATTGATTCCATGCTGTACATGCATTATAGAGTAAACTTCGTCTTCCAAAGCTATTTCTCTGAATATTGGATACATAAACCATATTTTTATTGTCATTAATCCTAGTACTGTGGTCATGCATATCTTGTGAAGTAGGTATGCATTAGTTCCATTATTTATTGTTAAGATAACATTTTTATTGGTTAAATAATTTTTTTACGAGTTTCTACTTGTTTCAGATACACAGATGATAATACTCAGTCTTACATGACTCTAATGAACATATATTTTTGTTGACTCACAATTAATTAACTCTATCTTTGAAACACTCATTAAATATTTGCACTAGTTCCCGATCTGAAATGTCTTCATATTCCTCCGGAGGGGTTATAGCCAACAAAAAATGAGCTGCCAGGATGTGTTTGCAGTATTCCCTTTTTGAATGAAGATACGCTCGACATTGACAAATAGATGTTCCCGGAGGTACCCAGTAAACTTCCCCTGATCGACCATAAACTCTGACAATAACTTTTTTCGAAGTTACACTTTTCATTATTGTCACAAAATCTTCATCCAACATTTGCAGTACCGTAAGAATCGAAGGTCCAAAGACCCAATGCAGGGCGATCGCATCATCTCTCAAAACTGTGAATAAAAATTAGGCCTTTAACAACTCAATACAATTTAGTCTTCCTTTCGAAAATTAAAAGCTTCCACTAACATTCTCCATGAATTTTGTAATTTTTTACAGCCGTTTGGAAAACCGTTAGCTCCACTGCAGACAGAAAAGGAAGTTCTGGTGGATCAGTCACGTTATCCGATCCTCCAACTGCCAACATTGAAGACATCGTATCTGCATATAAAAATAAAGAGTTAATGGAATGGATGATAATTATATACCCATTATATTTGTTATCAAGGGAGGGAATTAAAAAATATTTAACCCGTCATGACAAATGAATGCATAACAAAAATTCAGAGAAAGAGTTGCTACCATAGGCTAAATTAAATGTTCTTATTCTCATAGCCTTCAATGGCTTCAATATACCCAAACCGATGAAATTGAATGTCCTAGACTTTCTTTTCTTCTTTTAAGACTTCCCTATTCCAAAATTGGAAAAATTACAGTCTGTATCTGTGTGTAAAGGTTTCATTGTATATTCCTTAAAAACTTACAACAAGCTCTTTTGTGTACTGTTTCTGGTCCGGGGAGTACAATTTTTTTTTACTATTCTATGTTTCCAATTAAATGTATATATATTGTGTTACATAGTACCTGCCATTTATTCCTATGCACTATGGAGCAAGCTGTTCTTCAATTACTTCTAATGTTTTGACCTTGTTCACGAAAATTCCATAATCCATTCCTTGCAAGTAGTTGTAAGATTTTTCTCAAAAGTCAAAAAATGTATATGAAAATTTTATTGATTGAAAAAAAGTCCAATGCGGTTTAAAAGTTTAAAATTTCCCCGCCCACCCCAAGCGGAGTTGCAAAAAGAAACCCGGCCAATGGGAAATCCAACTGGCAATCCAATGCAATGAGGCCCAGACAGAGGATTTTTAAATCCAACAAATATTAAAAGGTCAACCACAAATAACGAATAAAATGACCTGCTGACCCTAAGCTTAAAAATCTGTTTCCGAAAATCCCATTACACACATTTCGAAAAAAAAGGATTACAGCGGTAGGTGAATGTTCCCTTGGAATAGGCCTGGTGGACAAAGCACACGTCCTCATAACATTGGAGTAAATGATAAAATAAGCGGAATGGGAAAGAGGCAGGTTGGGAAAGTTGAAGGAATGAGTAGGAGACGAGGAGAGTCTTGTAACTGTGTAGATTGTAAACTGCAGAGAGGGTAACTGTGGTGAGTGGGGTGGATTCTAATATTGAGTAGCTGTGGCAAGTGCATGCATGTGGTTCCCGGCATGCCTCCATCTTTATTCCTTGCTCAGTCAGAGAATACAGCTGCATTGAAGAGAAGCACGGTGTGGTGTGTATTTGGGGTCTTGGTTCGAGAATCAGAGAAATCTGTAGACTTTTATTCCTCTAATTTCGATTAAGATCGGCGTAATTTAGGAAAGTTAAAATGAAGCAGATTGTGGTAAATCAGATGGTAACTGTTCCGGAAGGAGTCAAGGTGACTGCTAAGAGTCGAAGGATTGTGGTTCGAGGACCAAGGGGGGTTCTACGACGATCTTTCCGGCACTTGTCCATTGACGTGAATGTTCCGGATGCCAAAACCGTGAAGGTGGAGAAATGGTTCGGGAGCAAGAAGGAAATCGCTGCTGTTCGAACTATTTGCAGTCATATTGAGAATATGATCAAGGGAGTCACTAAGGTGGGTACTGGGGCTAACTTTGTTGTCTGGGGGCTTAGAACGAAAATTTGTTAGGGTTGGGATTTGCATGGGTCATTTGTTAATGTGGTGTGTAATTGAATTGTTTGGATATTTCAGGGATTCCAATACAAGATGAGGAGTGTGTATGCCCATTTCCCCATCAATTGTGTCACGACTGGAAAGAACAGCGTAGTGGAGGTGAGGTTCACATCTATGATTATCATGGGTTAAACTTTTGTCGTCACTCACTACAGTGAGAACGTTCCTATATTTTGTTGGTATCTCTAATAACTATGATTGAATTGTTTCCTTAGGTTCGTAACTTCTTGGGTGAGAAGTACGTTCGACAGGTTCAAATGTCCAAGGGAGTGACTGTGACCAACTCGCAGAAACAAAAGGACGAGCTGATCGTCGAAGGAAATTCCATCGAGGCTGTGTCCCGATCCGGTATGTTTTCATTATTTTAATTTTAAGAAAGTTGTTTGGTTCGAAATAAGTATTTGAGACTGTTCAGAGATCATTAGTTACATTTTCTTCAAATCTGGAATTATTTTAACTGTCCTATTTCCTTTCCGCATTCTGAAGAACATGCCTGACGCAGAGCTTCGGTTAACTCTTTACCATATTTTTGAAGTTGGGGGCTGGGTGGGTGGAGCTTAATTTTATGAAAACACGTAGACCTCTTAGTTTTTCATATTTATTATATGCCCAGACTTTGACTCGTCCTTTCTAGCCTTCAGCGTTTTATGTCTAAATCTTTCTGTCATCTAAAATCGAATTTCCATACAACTACACCCTAGAATGGTGGAATAGACTGAACAATTGTAACTAGATAATGCCGTACTACAATGTTTTAACTGTAGGTGACTAAGCTAGAAAAATATTGAATTTCAATGCCAATACCACGTGACCTCAATCTGTGTACAGACGATGTAAGATGTTAAATGTTGAAAAGGCAAATTCACAATTTTATGCCTTTTAAATTTCAGCCGCCCTCATCCAACAAAGTACCACAGTGAAGAACAAGGACATCCGTAAGTTCTTGGATGGATTGTACGTTTCGGAGAAGACCACGGTCGTCGAAGCTTAAGTCGTTTTAATAAAAAGAGCATCATTTTTGTTAACGTCCATGGATTGGAGAAATCTTCACTATGGAGAAATAAATCTATGACTGTGTTCTGAGTCTAAATTTGGTTACTATTGACATTTTTATTGAATCGTAGAAGTTTAGAGCACTAAAAGTAAAACCACTAAAGCAACAGGGTTAAGTATCTATATTAACTTGTAACCAGCGCCAGATATTATCATTTATCGATTAGAAACCGTATGTTCACAGTATCATGCTTATAAGTCTCTGGAAGGGCGAGACGAGAAGAGGCGTTAGTATAATATATAGTTCTATGGACTCGACTTAGTAATTTTGCTGGAACGAACGGACTTTGGAGGAAAAAGTTTCGTTCGAGATAAATCGAACGCTGAGAAAATTTAGGAAATGTTTTATTGATTATTAAGAATTACCTCAGCAACTGTCTGAGCTTGGAACAACATGAAACTACGACAAATATCGTTCTTTGAATATACCTTGGTTTCACTAGGTTTAAATTCATATTTAAGCTGAGTGAGAGGTTACACATTGCATGTATTTTTTCATTTTCTGTGCACTATTATTTTCAAATAATTTCATTAGGTCATAAGTGCAAACAGTAAAAATGCACAAGTAGATCTGGTTCAGAAACATCCGTTTATTTAAATCACATTCCCATTTCTGTTCGACTGAAAGCATTAGGTACTTAAGTTAAGCATTATTCGGTAGCTTTACCAACTTACGGCTAATAAAAACTGCGAAAGGAACCGCTACGTACGGTCATACCCAAAGTCACTCACGTCCTTGCATAATCATGATTAAAAAGGTTATAAAACTCCCCTTCTATTATTTGACTATATCATATTATCAAACTTTCAAAAACACACGTCTAAGAAGTCTAGTCACCATTTATATAAATTGTTACAAAATAGCCAGCATCCTTCTAGTATAAACTCAAGACTGCTGTACAACTATTCAATAATATAAAAAATATATCTGTGTACTCCATACTCTCAGCGCCACGCCGTGTTTCAATACGAATTATTACGAACTTTCTTCCGTTACATTTGCATGTCTTCGCCATAAACTAAACTCATCTGTTAAATTAGACTCTAGAGAATCTCATGTAATAACAATTTATAATAAAATAAATGCATTGTCCAACACCCTAAATTAGTATTATGTCTTGTTTCGGCACGTCCATTTAAAGTTATACTCAGTCTAGCAACATTCGATACAGATAAAGTGAAAACTAAAAATAACAATACAATAATAGTAACCAGTATATTCTAACCAACCATGCTAGTTCCCATGCTGATTACAACATTTACAACTCGTAAAATAAAGGACGACTTCGAAAGCTGGGGTGTTAAAACATATACGATTACATATATGCATTATTTCACACTTGGAATTGAATACCTTCAAAAATTTGCCTCGCTTCAATCATTCTTTGAATTTAACCCATCCTCCCAATACGCAAAATAATGTAGCGAAAAAAAAAACTCAAAATTTTGAATACCTTTTACCATCTAAAATATTTAGGATTACATATGGAACAGTAAAATTTATTTGCAACATGTAAGAAACGATTCTACAATGTTAATATTTAAAAAGGGAATATGCACTTCAAAGAATTTTATATTCCCATTTTAAAAACTGGATTTCGAGCAATGATAACAATAAAAGATGTAAAAAAAAATATTTTCTTCAGAGTATCAGAGTTTCATACGTTTCAAAGTAATCTCAATCTGAATTTCGTGAATGTGAGAGTTGCAGCAGGCTAACTTGAATAGATTTAGATATTTATAAGCATTCCCCGTGAGTTCGCATTCAATATCTACAGAAAAATAAATATTTTACGACTAGGTCTTTGACTGTGGAGAGACTCGTCTTAGGCATAGTAAGTTCAGACCTGAAGGGATGAACTTTGAGAGCTCAGTATAAGCTTTGTCTTCCTTACATAAATAATTCTTTAGTTTAGAAGAGAATTATATCATTTCCAACGGCACTTATACATGCATATTCATAAATCCTTACAGTTAATTCTTTTGTACCATCAAAAATAAAATAATACTCACAAGATGAATAACCTATAAAGAAATTTTAGCCAATTCCTTTTATACCATAATCTGCTCTGAAAAATAAAATTTTATCCAACGCATTATATATTAGCTGGTAATCATTCAAATACTCAAATCTTTTAAAAACGATCGCAGTTAATATTAATTAGAGAATATAATTTAAGTGAAATCTGGAATTCTCAATTGAATATCCTCCCATGTAAGTAGGCTTTAGTACAGTTTATTTTACAATAATTTTCGCTGTTCCCAATAAGCCTTGTACTCACGGCTATAATTCAAATTTCTTCCTAATTGCAATTCACAACCACAACCATTAAAAAAATTTAGGTAATCCTCAGAAATTATTCACGGATTCAGTTACACGTACAGAATTTTGAACAAACTTTAAAATGGCAACTATGAACTAATATGAAAAATCTCTTATTTGAAAATTTACTTAGTTACCAGATACTGATTAAAAATTTACGATTCAAGGAAAAACCCAATTTTTATACTAAACCACAGGCAAATTATTGGTAGATTTTATGATTTTATAAATAGAAGCAAATGGAGAAGAACTACCACTTTGCAACACTTTCTGGAGCGTCATCCTCCAAACTTCGTTTATGAGACAATTCAGTAGCTCCAGGAAGCGGACGTGGGACTGTGTGAAGAGCCCGATATATTGGCTCAAATTCACGAAGTTGGCCCATAAATCCTTCGTTCGGGTTGCAACAAAAGCGCTTGGACTGGACGAACCCGAAAGATTCCCGCAGAGTCACCCCAAACCTGGATGCAAGTATTGTGATGTTAATTCTGTGTCACATTAAAACTTCAAAAACAATACTGATCGTAATCGAAATTCAACTTACTTGGCCATAACATACGCAATCACAAGCGCTGCGGAGCGAGAGATCCCTGCATTACCGTGAATGAGAACTTTGCCACCACTAGCCAAAGCTTCATCGACGAACTCATTCACACGTTTGAAATGCGGAATGATTGTCTCGGTACAGCTATCTAATAATCAGACCATATTCAATATTATATTAGATTTTTAGATTGTACCTTCAACTAACCCCAAATCATGTATCTTTGTAGATATAAACACTATATACCTGCTACTTCAACGACCATATAGGTGAAGTGGTCTGGGTGGTTAGGTCGTATTAAGTTTCTTTCAAGATACTCCCTCACGCAAACAACATGCGTTATCCCGGCAGCTTGCATATCTTGCAGCTTGGCCCTTGTAGCAGCCGCATAAGGGCCTATCATTATACAATTGTTATATGATTAATGTTGGGAAATAATTCAAGAGTAATATTCAATAATATAATCACAAATATTACCTAAATACAGCCTAGGTATCACTTCTTGCATGGTTCGTCTCATTACATACTGCCAGTCGGCTGTGTCTTTGTCGGGCAGCAAAGGATAGTTAGGAGCCTGATAACTGACGTTTTCAGATTCACTAACTAGAATCCCACCACCGTTGACAGCAGCCCCGCCAGCCTGGTTCAAGTCACCGACTTCCATATCCATTTGCTGTTCCATCTCAATCCTGTTTCCTCGCGAGTCTAGGGTCTATTTTATATCAGTCTTTCGTACAGCTCTCAAATCCCGCAAGAGGTTGTGTAAACTAAATTTAAGTTTCAAACTTAAACTTAGAGTAATTAATATTCGGTTCTGAAAATAGAATACGATGAATTAAATATAACCCAATTTTATAATTTTAATCGCAAGTCAGCCAGTCTGCTTTGTCATCTGTTGTCTATAAAGCTAAATTCTTAAATTATTATGACTTTTAATAATCCAAACTCCACTTAATTCATCTGCATTTTTACGAAAGGATTTTATTTTGAAATAAATAAACTAGCAGGCCACATCTAAAGAATTAATTTTTGTTGTTGATTTTATCTCCAACGGAGGAGAACGACTTAGATGTTTGTTTTCCGTGATCCTTCAGCTCAATCCCAAAAGGATTCAATCGGTCCCGTGCCTCATCGCAAGCGTGTAGTAAGTCTCTACGATCCATAGTTTTTTCCTTCCTCAACTTTTTATCGTTCTAAACAGAGTTCAAGTAGAATAACATGAAGTCGAACAATACAATCCATTCATACTTAATATCAAGTGCATATAATTTTAAATAAAAATCTCACCTCTCCTATAGCCAACGCATAATTACGAACTTGACTGCGAAACTGTACAAATTCAGAGACCACCGAATCAAGTCTAGAATTAGTGCTTTGCGATTCATTTTGCATTTCAGGCTTTCCTTCACCGATGCCAACAAGAGATAAAAAATCTTTGACGAACGATGAACTACAGAGTACAAAGCCATAATCGACAGACGATATTTTTGAAGACAAATCATTGGTGAAAAGTCGATTGAAAGAGTCAATGAATTCTGATACAGTTTGTAATGCTGAAGGAGTATCAAAATCGTTTTTCAGAAACGTCCACACTGCATTTTGCGTGGATATTAAGCTTTCCCAAGGATTGATGTATTGAGACTGTACGACATTTTTTGAGCCTTGAGTGATGGCTTCAGTGTCAGAGATAAATGACTCAAATTTTCTAAGCATTGCTTTGGCATGAGTAACAGATCCTGGCGAAAATTCAAGGCCTAACCATAAAAATGGGCAACAGTTAATGGTTATGTACATATAGGCCTAATTCAATCAATCTTAGAGAAAACAAACTTACTTGTTTGATATTTTGAAAGAATGCAAAACATTCGAAGTAATTGATAGGGGTTATCTTGTAGAAAGTCTTGAATACTTATAGTGTTCCCGAGAGATTTAGACATTTTCACATCGCCTTTGATATTTAAATGACCTATTTATTGAAATTATTTAGTTAATGAAGCCCTATACTTAATTTATTTTTACAATAACTGAACAGTAAACATTAAGATTTTGGAGGAATAAAAAAATATACCTGTATGAATCCAATGCGAAACCCAACTTTCTATTCCAAAGTGAGCGCAACATTGTGCTTCTTCATTTTCGTGATGAGGAAATACCAAATCAGTTCCCCCAGAATGAATATCCAAACTTGATCCAAAGTAATGACTAACCAGACCAACAAAACAATAACAGAATGAGTATTTTTTAAACCAAGGCCTGAGAAAAATGTTAATAAATATTAAATCTTGTGAAGTGTGATCAAATACTTTACCTTGCCATAACAGAGCATTCAATATGCCAACCTGGCCTACCTTTCCCCCACGGAGTTAACCAAAACGGTTCTCCAGGTTTCGATCCTTTCCATACAGCAAAGTCTTTCAGACTTTTCTTCTCTTGACCATATTCAGCTTCAACATTGTCCGAAACTTCTCGAAATTTACCGTATTTTCCATACCTCTCCGTATCAAAATACACACTGCCTGTAGCAAAATTCGATATTATAAATGGCAAGTAAATTTATAAGCATATTTTATATTGTCGCTACCATCAGTAATCGGATAGGCCAATTTTTTGTCCAGCAGTGTTTTAACAAAATCGACGATCTGTGGGATAAAGTCAGTGACTCGAGATCGAATGTGGGGAGGCTTTACATTCAGACTAGCCAAATCTTGGATAAACTCCAGCTCATATTTTTTACTTACGCTCTCACATGGAATTTCCAACTACAAAATCATAACAATCTCAAGATATATCAACTTTGAAAACAATTGTATGCAAATTTCTATCATACCTGCTGAGCCTTTTTTATTATTTTGTCATCAATATCCGTAACTCCCATTACTTGAACCAGGCACAACTTCCCACCAATTCGTTCCAAGATTCTTCGAATAACATCTTGGCGAATATAAGAGCTACAGAGCAAAATGCTCATTAAATAACCTGTTATTTTTTTTACCATAATCCATAACACATAAGCAAGCACAGATTATTGATACAGCAAAGTATCAATTGGCATGTCCTTGCCTAACTAGGCTTGTTCGCATGTGTATTCAAAACATGACGTATAATTTTCCCTAAATGTTAACGTTTTTAGCATGAAGCCCTGCTTGAGCTTGATAACTTCAGACCAAATTAAAAATCATCAAGTGACCACGATTGAATTCATTGCATTTTGCATTCATCTAATACAATAGATGGCATGAATCACGATTATTTACACACTATGATGACTGACAAGCAGACTGTACGAAGACTGAAGCCGCACTCTAAATTCTAACCATAACACATAAGAAATTATAAATATAAGAAACTGAACAAACCTGGCGTGACCAATATGAGCAGAGTCGTAGACAGTGGGTCCACAAGCGTACCAAGTTAGAATGTCCGGTCGTCGAGAAATAAGAGGAGTAGTCTTCTTTCCAAATGAATCCCAGAGAGTAAATTCACAGCTACTGCTTGACGAGGAATTTCGTTCACACCGAGAGTTCCTGGCGAGCAAACCTTTCTGCCCTTTGCAACACGAGCTGACAGATCGAAGAGTTTTAACGGAAGTTAATCTTGCGGTCGTCAAGAGCATCTCTAAACCACCACACAAGACGAATGCCAATACCAACCCTCTTAAACTCTCATAGATTACTTACATGAAAGATGGTTGAGGGATGATCGATTTGACCTGCGGAGCAATCAAGTCATTATTGTTAAGTACAACGGATAAAATATTTCAAATGATTCCGACATGCATTTTAGGGCAATTGGTTAATTAAAATCAGCAAACCTTAATCTTTTGACTGGAAGTTCAACTTCAGAATTCAGAATTCAGCTTTATTCAGTTTTGTTCCTCAGAAACTCAAAATTTCAGCAGAGCACAAGAAAGTTAGAAAATCTGACCGCTCTCTAAAACTGGGATTTGAATATACCGGCTCAAGTGTTTTTCCAAATCATCGCATCATTTAGTTTCCTATTTACAAAAGACATCCATAACGTGTATTTTCATGAATATTAAAAATGATAAACTGTCGGAAACATTGATTTTTGAAACACAGGTTTATAAGCAAAACATAAACGAATCCATATTATCAATTCTTCCTTCAAAATGGTGTCAATAATTGTTTTTCTGGGAGATGATAAAACTAGATGAGAACATAGAAAAAGTAGCGCGGGAGCGTCATGAACTTAAAAAATAAAATCTCGTGTTCTTTGATTCCAGTGTCTTTGAAGTTCACAACTTTTACAATTCTATTGTTTTATTAGAGGTAGACTTTGAGAGGGATGGCAGAAACACGTGGAGGAGGTAGAGGTGCAAGGTCAGGGCGTGGAAGGGTTCCAAAATTAACCGAATCAGCTGAAGGTGTAACGGCAGAGAACCCACCTGCGGAGCCAGAAATTCCCATGGAAGTGGCGGAAGAAGTAGAGGTTGGTAAATCTGATGACCCCAAAATGCCCCCACCGGATGACCAGGAATGCTTCTTAACTGCTGTAAGGAAATTATAATAGGTTGATGTTTAGTCACGATCACTAATGTGGTTCATGATGAGTTACACACATTTTGTATTTGCTTGTGCTGAATTACATCTTCTAATCGATACTTTCTTGAACATGAATAATGGAATAAAGGGAGTCGAAAGAATCCCTTGCTTTCAAATAGTACAATCCAAGGCAATAATCTAAGTCCCTTCCCCTCTGAATGAATAGATTGGTTAAAAAACATGGTCTTCCTGTCATTTGACCAGTCGTCTTCTGTATCCCAATTGGCAATTTTTTCCATATTTTCATATGAAGTAATAAGTATCAAAAGATTTTCATTAGTTATTAAAAATTTATTAATTTCTTGGAATCCAATTTTAACATGCTTAGTTGAAAAGAAAACTGCTATGACGAATTAACGATGAATTTAGATTGCGATGTAACATGCAACAAAATTGCGATGAATTCGTCGCGACGAGTTTATTGTCTTGTTATAATCTATTTAGTCTGTAATGTCTGTATGAATATTTATTAAAAAACTGAGCTCAGTGGGCTCACTGACCACCAAATGTTATGTTGTTCTAAAGTCGAAAGAATTACATTTTAATGATTTCCGGCTTTTATTTGTTTAGGTAACGCCTAAAGAAATCTCGGACGACTCCTGTAGGACATTCATCTTTAAGAATGAAGGACACACTCTTGGAAATTCTCTCCGTTGCGTAATCACGCATTAGTAAGTTATGACGGTTAAGTTTATCTTCAGCAGGTCTTCCTGGAAGACTCATTGACCTAAAAATTATTAGAGCCCAAAATTGGACTGCCCCCGCTTATTAGTTGTCTAATCCTGTACTTTAATTTAATCCAAGTCATTTAAGGTAAACTTTTATAAACCCAAAATAAGACAAAAATACGCATGCATAACGAACGTTGTCATTTTCATAACTGCAAAGAATAATTTTAAATTTCAAACATTAAAATTAATTTGTTGTCTATATGTTCTAGTCCAGAAGTTAAGTTCTGCGGTCACACGATTCCTCATCCATCAGAGAACGAGATGCACCTGCGAATCCAGACGACAGGAGTTCCAGCAATTAACATTCTGCGAAGAGGTTTAACTGACTTAGCCGAACTTTGTGAGCACACTGAAACCAAATTCTCAGTATTGGTAGAAGAATACAAAGTTGCTAATCCTGGTTGTGAAATCGAAATCCCAGAGCCCACTCTAGCTTCCATACTTGGCCTTTGACTACCAAACTTCCACTTACATGACATATTATTGTACAAGTCTGCAGGATTTTGTTCGAGCTGGAAATCTCTTGAACCCAATTTTGTACCTAGCCTTAAAATCATTATTTAACGCCGAATATACTTATATAATTTAAGGACTGCAGTCGATGAAACAAATGTTTGAAGGTTGACGATAAAATTGAAATTTTTAAATCTAATTTCTTTAATCTACCATTTATTGTACTTCATTTACATAATTCATAAGTCTCAAGACGCCTTTAAAAACTCAAAGTAGTACAAAGTACAATGCAATATGCAATGCTCGCTATGGCCCACAAGAATAAACCTCAGGAACTTTGAGGCCTCAAGGTTTTTTCCCCTACTTTTGACTGGTTGCACAATTTGCATACATGAATAAGATATCTTACAGGTATGGTATTTATGAAATAAGTAATGATCTCTCCTACCGATGAAAGGGGCTTTTATTCTCTGTCATTATATAGGCAGATGGACAGCTTGTAACTTTTTCAAAGGTCACAGTTTACTTGACACGAGTTTCTGGCGGAAGATGATCAAGATTCGATTTACAACCACGTCCCTCCGACGTTACTGATTGTGAATAAGGTTAATTTGTCTACAAATACTTACTAAATGACTTAACGGTCTATTTGTATGTCGAAATCTGGTGACTTGATTTCATAATCAATCAATCAATTAAGTAATCCTTGTTGGTCGGTGATGAATTTACTTCTCGTTTTCGTAGTCAGCTGGATTCTTCCGCATCATTCGCTTGTGCTCTTTTTCCGTCTCATTGTAAATTATGTAGCCAATCACGAATGCTGAAAAGAATAATTCAAAACTGTCACATTTTGTCATTAACGAACATAAAATACATTTGGCTGATGACAGAAAAATCGAGTGGGTTTTTCCTGCTTGCTTGAGTCCTATGCCTCACTATTGCAAAAGGCAATTGAAAATCCTCTTCAATCATAGAGGTTCCTTCCTGAGGGCATCGAAATACCTCCTACGAATGTGCACTATATCATAGTTAGCAGATTAAGGTGAAGCCTTCCACAGCGTTGTTTGTAAATTATTGTAATTGCCTTAAATCCTCATCCAACCGATGGTTAACTTAGTGAATTGCAATTTAATTTAGAAGTCGACCGGTGGCGAGTGGGCGTTCAAGGATATTTTGACTGAACTGAAGTTATCGATTTTAAATCCTACATACAATGTCCTCAGTCTAACAGTTCACAGTAAGTTCATAATTATTAGACTTACAACAAACAGCTTCCAATTAATAATTATCCTCATCAAACTGTGAACTGTAGTCTTGAGCCTTTGAATATACTCAATAGACATATATGTTACGTATGTTCCAGTACTTTTATTATTTGGGTAATAAATATTATGAAAATACCAAGACCCTTTTCGGAAATA
>JAQFYM010001131.1:0-39144 GCA_034694785.1 Agrenia bidenticulata | reverse complement strand
GTAGCTTTTTGGTCAAAAATAACGTTATGCAACATGGTGATAAAATTATATTGTTACTCAAAAGGAAAAAACCCTGCAAATCGTGCAAAAACTAAATTTCAACAAAAAACTGTACAAAAAAATCTAAAAAATGCTGGTTAAACACAGGTTGAATATGGCGCTTGTAAAGTGGTCGTTTTTGGAAAAGATTCAACTCAATTATAAAAACCAATACCTCTTTTAGAAAAAAGAAAAAATTTTAAATGGGAAATTTTTTTAAAATAAATTAAATACAAAAAATAAAACAAAAAAAAATTGACGAATAAAAAGTTATGCCCTTAACATTTTTATAATAGTATTTACTTGCCAATAAACAAAAATACTAAAAAGCATAAACCATTAAAAAATTTATAAAGTTAAAAAATTTTTAAAGCAAAAAGCCACAATTCTAAAGTTTGTTATATTTCCAATACAAAGTAATAAATGTAAAACAATATAATTTGACATAAAAATCAATTAAACTCAGTTTGAAATATTTTTTAAAAAAAAGCACAACAGTTATTTTTGACTTTTTATCATCAAGACTATCAAACTTTTTGCAGTTAAAAGATCAGTTAGCATGGTGAATAATACAGATATAAATAAATTGACTGAAGAGTAGATGAACCTATCGATAATTATTAAGACAGAAGACGCATGAATAAATCAGCTAGATCAATTTAAACATAAGCAGTATACATGCAAAGCTAACAAGTGCAAAATCATAGGTTAGCAAGAAAAACAAAGCATGCAACCAGAAACTGCGTTAGTTATATATAAGAGCCATGGGCATTAGTGAAAAATGGGGTTTTACTCAACAGCAGATGGATGAGGACGCGTTAAAGTAATGCGTTTTAGAAAGGATACAAAAAATATGTTTGATAGATTTTATGCATGGTCGTATAAAAAATTAAATACAGAGCACATACAAAAATAGCTTAAAAATAAAGACGAAAAAAAAAGAAAATACAATAACTTAAACAAGAAAAAATGGCGTAAATGCAGTGCAAAAATGTAAGAGTACGTAAAATTTATGTTGAAACAAGTAAATGCAAAAAAACAGGCACCGTAGGGATCGACGAAAATGTAAAACGTGAATGAGAAGAAGCGATGTTGCAAATTTTTGCACTGCAGCAATACGAGAAAATTCATGAGTCAGTATTGATGCACGAAAAGCCGACAACTAAACAAAAAAATAATAAAAAATATAAAAGTTGGTTATGTAGCTAATATTATGGGAACCGATTTTATGTTGTAAAAATTTCAGTTAGTAAAAATAGGACTGGAAAAATATCAGCTTAGTTTACAATATCTATCCGACATATAGCCATATGTGGCGGGCACTAACATAAAAAACACGAAGATAAGATTTTCTAAAAAGAGAAATATACTATTCTGACAAGCCACGAACAAAGAAGCTGTCGGTGAGAAAACCAAAGCCCAAAGCATGCAAAAAAACAATAACAAAAACGTAAGCAAGGATGCTTGTAAACAACGTAGACCCGTTGTAAGTTCACAGTAATAGTTTATAATACGCGCAATATCTGTCATTTTATAAGATAAACAAATACCCAGTCACCTCATGGCATGAATCGGCCACCTAAAAATTGCAGTGCAAGGATACCAGAAATACAAAAAAGCATAAAAGCGCCCGTATTACGCATTTTTTAGCAGGTTTGATGTTGTTGAAATTGTTAATTAAATAGAGGTTGAGCCACAGAACAGTTGATAAAAACTGTTACGATTGCACGGGTCGAGTATACGGGGGTTGGTTAGATTTTATAATAAAAAAGCGGTTGAATGATCCGCCAACGATTTTTGCACAGATTTTCGGGTGTTTGATTTGTCAAACGTCATTTATTTAGATTGACTTGTTTTTACACGAAGAATATTAACGAGCAAAAAGAGTATGTGAGATGAATTGACAGTCGATTACACGGAAGTAATCTACAGATCAGAAAAGAAAGATAACATTATTTTAAAAACGGTAGTGCATTTGCATATCGTTAATGTACTTACATGCGAACTACAGCGCGATCGATATAGCATAGTAAGAAGTTCGAACAGCCGAAACCAAAAGGTCAAAACGTGGTTGCCAAAAATACAGTGCAACTGTTTTATAAAACGTTGGTAAAGTTTTTTACGCAGAATGGCAGCAACAATGTATGACAGCAACAGTGTATGACAGCTTTCTAGCATTGCATTGCATTTTACTGAGCATGAAAACCTGAAGTTAACCAGTAAAAAAGAGAATTACAAAGCATAGAAAAACTTAGTTAACAATTAAAAACCATGTTGTTTTAAGTTAAACAACAGGCGCAAATTCTACAAAAACATAGGCAATCTGCAAAACAGCAAGATTGATCTATGTGGTCATAAACCGTGTGCATCAAAGAGGTTGACAGCGTCATAACAAAGAATTGCTACGTATAAACAGATTATGCTAGCGGTTATTTGTGGAAAAAATACCTTGCGGATGAGTTAGAAGTCCAGGTTGAACTGCGATACTGCTAACGTGGCTGTAGAGCACGTGAAAACAAAAGCAAATTAAACAATACAGCAAGATATATTTTGCTAGATGACAGTGTATAATTAAGATTGATATTAATTTATAACCGACATCCATTTACGTCACTGCTAAGGCTTTTAAAAGAATGTATTAGATATCACAAAGACGTTTTCAAACGCCTAGACAACGGCAAACTGGTATTAGTAAAAAAATTCATCAAAAAGACATATGAGAGTAATAGTTTAAAGGAAATAGCAGTTTGACTCACGCGTGTTTTGCAAAACATCAGAATTCATAAAGCAATCTAGCTGAATACATAAGGCAACTAAAGAAATACATACACAAAGGTACAACGGCAGAGCATGTATAAGTTGCGTGAATGTAAACGTGAATAAATAATAGGATGCTATAAAATGATAAATAAATAAGTAGATGCAAAACATGTAGCAAAAGTAAAATTATTAAAGCCATTGAATCATAGTTTGTGTAGTCATTTTGACTATACGGCAAAAAGTCATTGATATTGCACACTAGGATTGAAGTGCATTAGGCAGTTTTTACATCGTTGATTTTTCTATTTAGACGGTTAAAGAATACGAAACAAAAGTTCGATAAGCTTTGACAAAAACAGCGACTTGAAAAATCTTACGACGATTATATAACATAAGAGACATTAGTCTTCTCTAATGACAAGTTTGTCAAAAGGGAAAAAATACCAGTATTTTACCCACGAAAGGTTGTTATAATTAGACAGGGGCGTATACGTTAACTTATAGTAAACGCCGCAGTGAAAGCGTCAATAGAACAGATAAAAAAATTGTGTAATTTATACGATACAGCGATTGTCGAAAAAATACAGGGGATCAAAAATTAAGATGATACAAAATTACAGGCAAAATACCACTACTAGAAAAGTTAACGGCATAACGCACGAAGGCTAATCTAGAAGATTTGTTAATTTCGGACATATAAGAGACAATCAAAAAACAAAGAAGTTACATTAAAGGTAGGACAGTAGTAAAAGTGATATAACGAAAATTTAAGCGGAAGTTTATAGCAAAGAGGACACGAGAAGATAATTGCAAAGAGAAGGGAAGAAAAAAACATGTGGAACGAATTATATATAAAAAAAGGAGACGGGTAAATAATAATGGCAGAAGTGGTTTACATAATAGGTTCGATGGTGATGCAGAATTTAATCTGGTGAACTAGTTTTTTTACTCCAGCTTCCATTACATGCATAGTCGATTAAGTATTTATAGTAATGCTGCCTATATTACTGTTACATATAACTGTACAATTATAATATGTCAAATTATGTATAATGGGATAAAGCGAAAAATTGCAAAAGTTGCGTTGGTCATATATAAACAGACGAACGAAATAGTGTCATAAATGTATCAATGAATAAAAGTTGCTTTATTACAAAAAAAACACGTTTAAGGCTGGTAAAAAATATTTTTACTTAGTATAAAAAACAAATAATATAGAAAGAACCAATGCCCGTTCGGAAGTTCGGAAAGCTATGTATTGGTAGCAAATACGCCAGATTTAAAACTGTCTAAATATGTACGAAAAACTAGCTAACAAAACACAATAAGTCAGGAACGTAAGCAACCTATTTACCTTAACTTGCAATCAAAAAAACTCGATAAACATGTTATCAGTTTTTTTGTTATACTGCCGTGTCGTTTCATGCAATACTTCGTATCAGAGATGTGCAAATGCACCAACAAACGCACTAACATTTTTATTTTAAATCGTTTGGGTAGCTATACATAAGTGGTGCAATGGCACCACAACTTAACGTTATAACTTGAAAACGACTGTCTATTAATTTGCATAAGTTTTGTAAAAAGAAAAAAACAGAAGCATTGAGCACAATGAATATGTAAAATTGCTAAAACTTTATTATACTATACTAAAAACGTTTTTTTACTAAAACATACAGCGCAACGTGTCATTTACCAGAATTAAGCTTTTTTTTGTAGTGAAAATCTTACTTTGTATATATTAGGTACGAAGGGCAAGTACTTTTAGCTGTTTTAGCAACACAACATAAATTTTACAACGAACTGGACGTTACAATATGCATTTAAAAAAGCAAATATATTACGCAATGCTAGCAGTAGGGCAAAATTACCAGAAAAACGCCATATTAATTAAACTATTACTAGGGCATGTATTAAAATTTACCTCATGGCTACTAGTAGGAATAAATATATCTTAGGTACATTGTTTACGTATTTGACGGTGTATCACAACATACGCATGGGTTCTAGAGCGACCCATGTCTATTTATGTGACAATGGGTTGGCTCATTTTCAAATGACATACCCATGGGTATAAAAAATAAAAAAAAAACATGTATACATGCAAAAAATACATATAAATTACACATGAAAAAAAAATATATATTATTTAGGTTTTTTTAAACATCCTTATATCACTTATCACAATTTTTGATTTTATAACAAAAAAAAAAAAATTGATTCTAAAACATACAAAACAGAAACATTACAGGTACTTTTTATAGTACCTTATATACACTCGTCTTGTTTCATAATGAGTATTTTTTAAATTAGTGTTATTTACAGACTCGCTAAAGAGGAAAAGTAATGTATCTATATATCTGAAATTTTTTAAAATTTTCTGTCATTTTGAATTTGTTAACTCAGCATATTATACACAATTTGTGCATCAATTTTTTCTAACCATTACTTGAAAACAAATTATATAAGCCTTCGCAGAAGTTAATGTGAATGTCAGCAAATACATCTGAACAGTTGACACTAAATCACAAGGTTGTTTCTGCTAGTATATTATAACTTATCGCAGTAATATTTACAAAAAATGGCATACCCTTTGAAGTAAATTTAATAAATCTATTCTGGTGTCACCCCCCATGGGTATTTTTTATTGCGATGCCAATAGGTATTCTTGTTCAATCATGCTCTCGTATAATATATGTACGGATACTGTGCTAGACGTCTCGTTCTTTGTTTTTTTGCGTAGTAAGCCTTCATTAAATATGCATTCATTCTATACAACTAAAAACGCATGATTGTACAGCAGCATAAGTGCGGTAATTGAATTATTAAACTATAAATGCGAACGCGTCTATTGATAAAATACTATGGGTACGATGCAATAAATGTTTTTTTTTCAGAAGAATAATTGATATCTATATTTTAAAAAGGTCGCCAGTCAAAATGAATTTGTAAAATGTACACATCAACATGTGTTTATTACCGTTAATGGAAAGTTTTTTAACTATATATTAGCTATTCCCGAGCTTCGACAGTCATAAATACTATTCAAACACAACGTTTTACTTTACGAGCACTATTTTTTCTTGTCATATTAACGTAGGATAATATTAAAATAATTTTATTTTTAAAACAGTTACTTTTACTAGAAATTATACTAAAAAATCACATTTACTGCAAGGCGTACATACCAGCTTTTATCAGGTGTATTTAACATAGAATAAAAACTTAATTGTACCAATGGACCGCAAACTTAGTTCGGCTGGTACAAACTGCAAAAAATACACTAAACGATCTTGCAAGAGTTTTTTGCACCACGAAAAAATACAATGACAACAAGGTTTTTACAAAACAAAAAAAGTATGTAATGGCTGCGCATATACATATAACGGCTTTGTTGAAAATAATAATAGTTTGTTAAAGATTTATGAGCTAACGACACAATACTTTAATAAATTAAACTTTTTGTTAGTTTTGGTTTTTTTGGAGAAATAAAAATCATGGAATCTTTTTTGTTTCTCGTTTTATCATACCTCAGGCGCCGTGTGTATGTATACTTAGAAAGCATGCTTTTTTAGTGTTTTTGATACACTGTAAAAAGAGCCTGTATGTAAATACACATTTGTGTTTAAAGGATATTAAAATTATAGTTTTTTTGGTTCCTAACGGTTCATTTTGTATTTTGATTTGTATATATATATATGTGGTTTTGACATCGATATTTGTCATACTCTGCGACATTAGCTCAATTTTTATTCTTAAAAGAAGGGGTAAATAAATTCAAAAACAACAAAAAAAAAGATTTGCAAAACTTATGTATTGAAAATGTAGATCGAGTTGCGCAAGTACTTATCACCTGTGAACTTCAGCTACTTTTTTAAATTATCTGAAAGAAAGAGCTTAAATTTTCTTCTTATAACCAAGCAAAAATATGACGATCACGTAAAAATTATGCAAGGACACCTTTTTTTTGGATTATACTGCAAAGAGAATATTTTATATACTATTTCGTCTTTTTTTGGTTAACAGTAAAATACGAAAAATGTATATGTTATCATGGTGTCGTGAAAATATTAAAAAAAAAATCAGAAAAAAAATTGACAACTGTATTTCGAACACTTCCATATGTTCAACGCTACTTCTGCAATAGCAATCGCGCTTTTATCTATCATATTTTTGTTTAAAAGTCACTTGTTGTACGTCATCTTGTATTTGCGCTTAGGTGCTGATCCCTTAAGGTGAAAATAAGTACAGAACTGATCAACTAGCTTAGAACCTAACATTTTTGTGCATGTATAGATTTTTTGAATTGAGCATGTTGCATGGTCGTTTCTTTATCTTCAAAATTTCTTATTTACTTTTTTTACTTATAAATTAAAATCACGTTTACATCAATGTAATTTAAATACTAATATTATTTCTAGTAAGTTGTTGTGTAAGGCCGAAACTTATTTTAAAAAATTTAAACTAAAACCTAATTACACAGCTTAAACTATTGTAAATTTACTTAAAAGTCGCGGTTTTACTTTCGACCACGGCAAAGCGGTATTTGCAATTTCATCGTTTGTATAAGTACTGCAATTACGTGCGGTCGTAAGTTTAAGACAGTTAAGTGATTGCGTATTGTTGCGGATAATTGCGATTACAACGTGCTTTTTGTATTTAAATAATACGTGTCACAAGGCAACAGAAAATACATTACATCAAGACAAAATTTCTAACAAGCTATTGTTGTTGATATAAATTGTTATTTTTTGCCCACGCATCTAAATAAAAAGCAAAGAAGCAAACCTAAGGGTTTGCAGCATATGTAAAAACTGCTATAAAAGATGTTTATACAAATGCATTTTTTTTCAAAAAGTACGATGTATGAAGATTATTTTTTTAATTAAATAACCGTTGCCACTTTTAACATATCTTACAGTTTGCTTGTTTTTTTAAACCGCTATCTTTATATTATAAAGTTAACGGAGACTTAAAACAAAAAAAAAGAAAAAAATATTCAAGGATATAAATTTAGTATTTGCATAGTTTTTTTATAGTGTCATTTACAAATCTTTTTAAAAAAAACCTATTAAAAAAAAGTTACCAGTCATTGTAAAATTTTGTGTTACATAAACATTTTTCCATGTATTGCTATTGCGTCACATGTGGTAAGTAGCAAGTTTTTTCGTAGTTTGATATTAAATTGATATGATTTTGCTGTTTTTTTGTGTATAATTTTGTAACAAAAAACTTTATGTATGTAAATCAAACTATTAAGGGTGATTTTCATTTTTCAAAGCACTGCTTATCTTAATGCATTGCTTTTTTGGACGTTGCTAGAAAATCTAGCAGACCGCTTTCAGTGTTAGATTTATAGCACAGGAAAAGTAAGCACTGCTAAAAAACACGCCTATTAGATCATAAAACCAAAAATATAACTGCTAGAAAAAATAGCAGTCCGTAATAATGTAGCCTGATCAAAAAAATAAGCATTTCTAAAAAAAGTGGAACAAGCCCTAAGTATTAAAAATTAGTGCGGTTTATCGCAATACAGCTGTATTTCATATCTAGATTTTTACGTGATAATACGAAGCATACGAACTTAACATCAAAGGACTTGTTTTTGTATAAATAGAAATACAAGCACATTTATACTGCCACATACACTTCTTAAAAAATGGATTTTGTAATGTTGAAGGTAACGCATAACGTTTTAGAATGGCATAAAAACCTTGTGTTACATTATCTTTAGTATTATAAGCATTGTTTTCTAATTAAAATACATCTTTATTAAGACGCAAAAAGAACTCCTTGCAAAAAAAAAAAGATCTCACCTTTTAAGCATAACATGATGCATTAGCACAGAGCTCTCACATGCCATATGGCTAGTAATATATTTAATTTTACTTTAATCTGATTTTAATTTAAAAAACAATAGTAATTTTGATTCTTGTGTACAAAATAGAAAAAGTTTAGAGTTTTATTTAGCAATCCAGAAACTTTAGATGATCTCGTAAAATTTAACCAAAAATTTTTTTATGTAATTACTATGTTTTTCTAGCAATATAAAACGCAAAGCAAAACGTTCAAATATACATCTAGGTTACAAATTTGTCTAAGTGGCAACCTGACGATATAAAAATATAATAAACATCTTTGGCGTTTGCTGCCTTGCGCCAAGAAATCACCAGCCTATTATACTAAATTTGCATTGTAAAACTTCAATCTTGTACGTGTAGAGGTGTCCGTCAGGGCTCATCAACTTAAGACAATATTATTGCTTGCAAATATAAAAAGAGTAAAATCGTCCGCTTGAAAATCCAGAAAAAAACCATGTGAAAAATACATAGACATGCAGTATTTAAAGCAAAATTTATAAAGCATCTACGTAAAAGCATGTTGTCAATTGACACAAAAAAAAAACACTTAGTTTCTTTAGGTTAACAAAGTTCAGAGACATTTTAATGTATTAAATACAGGTAAATATGTAATTTTCTTAGAGTTAAATACTTTATGTTTTCTTATGTTATCTATATGGATAAAAATCGAAAAAAACTCTTTTTATATAACATCGATCATGATTGTTTTTTTACACACATAGCTATCTACAAACACGAGTTGTCTACGATTTATTTGATATAAAGTTAAGTTTAATGTATAGGCATCAGGGCCGGTCTTATGAAAATAGGGGCCCTAGTTTATATCCATAAAATGCAAACCTCTTTATACTAGCTATGGCTTTAGGATGGTAAAAAAATTATTCTGTCAGTCAGATTTCTAGTAACCCGCTTTACGACAAAAATAGAATTTTTTAATTGAAAAATTGTAGGTCATTTTTTTGTAAATCTTGTTGTGTAATCATTATTATAAAATTATACAATAAAATATATACTGCACCGCATCGGTGAAACAGTAATTTTTATCAACAATTTTTTCAAAATGAAAAATGTCATCAATTTTTTTTGTTTTCTAGTTACAGATAAATCCACGTAAAACCCCCAGTACACATTTAACCTCTTAAGTTAAGCAAAGATAAGCCAGTTTATAACTGAGAAGTGCAAAAGTCTTTAATTTATACTGTAACTAGGTGCCTAACAAATAGGATATATCCGTGTAGAAGCGTTTTTCCTTGTCATATGGCATTAGCGTTAGTTACTTTACATTTTATACTTGCGATTCGTAGAAGCTAAGCTAGGTTAATAGGTAAACAGGCATGGGCTGCCTGTACTGACAGAACCGAAAAGGCAGTTCATTTTCTCACCCCCTAAGCTTTTGTCTTGATCAAAGCAATCTGTGGCGTAACCAGGGGAGGGGGCAAAAGTGGCATATTCCCCGCAGAAGAACTCACGCTGATTACAAGGGACGGGGTCCTTTTTGGGGCTTAAAAAGCACCGAAAATCATACTCTTTAAAAATTTGTATTTTGTAAAATTTTTTAGAATCTTTCCTCAAAAAAAAAAGTTTTTTGTTGTTTTAGTTCATTTTTTTTGCCCTTTCACAAAACAATTTAGGTTACGCCCCTAGATAAATATTTGTAGTATCCTGGCTTTACTCCATAGTTTTGTCCACTTATTATGCAGAGTTTGCCTATATGTTTTTAGTATGGAGTAGCTTGTAAATGCACTTCTAGTATACAAATTAGTAAAGAAAGTTTATATACGCGTTAGACAAGAAATTAGACGGACAATTTGTAAAGATCATACCCTTTTGAAGTTGCGGTTTTTTTCTTAGCAATCGCATAATTTTTTTTTGTTGGGTTTACTTTATCGTACACTTGGCGTAAAAAACAAAAATTTGGTGTTTAAAAGTACATAAAAACGTGATTTTGCAATTAAAAGCAATACGGTACAATTTACGCGTACAACTAAACAAATCTTTAATCTATCTGTGTACAGTTTTTTATATTATAATCTATACAAAAACCATGTTTTGTTGACACTTTGAAAGAGTTTAATGCCTTGTTCGTCTTTTTTATACGATGATTTTTTTTTGAGTGCGGACCACAAAAAAGTACTACGTGTATTACCACATAAATAGCATAATTCTAACAAAAATAAGACATTGACAATTAAAACTCATTTTTTGGCGGCTAAAAAATAATTTATAAACTTTCGATTTAATTTTATGATGAATCAATTTTTTTTGTAGTTAATATGGTTAACAACGATGTAAAAAGTATATAAGTGTTTTGCCACCTTTTTTTTGGTATGGTTTTATATTATGCACATAACGCGTATATATTTGTAATATTTTTTTTTTATCATTTTACAATTACATAGTATACCACCTGCTGTCTATATTTGGCCTAAAAGCAAATGGATTAATATATTAAATGTTTAAATGTTGTCATTACAAGTATGAACAATATTTAAACTAGATTGACTACCATTAGCCGTAATTTTGCATTCTTTTACAAAAGTATTTGACACGCTACAACCTTTCATCTAAAACTATAGTTTACACCCGTACGAACTAATAATATTACCTTATATCGTTTATAAGTTTTTGTGTAAGTATTTTTTTTAGGATAAAAAAGCTGTTGCTTATTTATGCAATCTAACCTCGTTAAAATACTTAAAAAAGACAAAAAAATGTTTTTAGTACGAAAAGTGGCTGTGAGCTTTTTTTATGCATAAAATAGTTTTTTTTGGGCGTTAAGTTAAATCAATAATTATGTTAACTGATTAAAATAGCACATGCTACAGTTTCCATGTAATATGTTGTAATTATTTTTTACAATAGAATTTTAATCAACGCAAATGTATTAGACGCAAAACTGTTTTTATAAAGAATTTAGCAATGTCAGGCGCACATGTACAAAATGTTTTTTTACCATGATTAAGTGCGTAGTTTTTTAACCCATACACAAATATATTTACGTGTAGAGAAACTAATTAGTTAAATGTCTTGAACTTTATTTTTAGTACGAATAGTAAAGTAAATGTTTATTACTTCATTATATAAATATTTTACATGCATGCGCAAGTACGACAACACCTCTCAAACAGCAGTTTTTTTCTGATAAGTCTTTGAAGTTACATTGTAGTTTTAATACACATTTATGTTTTTTTTGCTCACTTATCACAGCTTTGTTGTAGTTAGCGCCCATATTTGTACGTTTATTTTAGATTATTACAATCGGCGTAAAACAACGGATGCGGTCTACCTTGTTGTCTTCTTGATTTTTTACTATATGAATTTTTTTATGATATCTTTTGATTTCTTCAGTATTACACATACATGATTTCTTAGTTTTTTTAGTTTCTATTTTATACGAAATACAAGAGTGTATTTTGTAGTGTTTGCTCCTTTTTTTAAATATTACTTTTTTTGTGTTAAAATTAAAAGAAATTGTTTGCAGTAGACAAAAGAAATTGTGAAAACAAAGATGTGGTCTTGCACAAACCGCAAAGAATACTCAGTAACACAGATCTCAGTAAGAAAATAAAAATATGTGACTGGTTTACGACTTGCATATCATTTGGTCTTGCCCAGGCATATATTTAAATTCTTTTTTTACAAACTAAAATTGTTTTTCTATGATGTTTTATATCATATAGCATTGATGACATAAATTTTTTCAGTGTGTAATATTTTGATTAAACACAAATTTCGGTTACGGTAATAAAAAGAATTCAACATAACAGCCGTTTATGTCTGACGTGTACGAGATGACACATCGTATCTTTGCGTAAACATATTTTTACGCTTTACAAAAAGATCGTTATGTACAATTAAATGAATATAAAAAATTTGATAGGTTTCGCTCGATTAAAAAATAAATACCAGAGAAAACAAAACACTCTGAATACAACTCAAATTCGTAACATGAATTTTATTTTTATAGTTGTACATACAATAAAAAAATCTTGTTCGAGTATACATATTTTCTAGCTTGTATAAAAAAAACCCCTTTTAATTTTAGGAAAAGGTTAAGAAATTTAGAAATACAAATTTTGCAATAGGTTGGTAAAAGTATAAGTTTTAGTTACGTTTAGGTTACAAACATTGTCAAATATTACTAAATTGTATTGTATTGAACTCTTGGCAGTTTTTTTAGAAATAGCCCTAGAATAGCTAATAACCCAAAAAAATCGCTAATGCTTACTATGACAAAAAAAATACCATAAATTATTTTGCAAATCCATACATGCAAACAGTGTAAATGGATTTGATTTTTACATATCATATTATATTCATTTCTGAAGAAAGCGCCTAAAGAAAAGAATGCCGGAAATAATTTTTCACCAATTTGAAAAAAATCACATCTTTATACAAAATGTTACCGTTAAAGGAAAAAACACTTATTTTTTAATTTAGTACGCGAAAAGATTTATAACAGTAAAAAGATTTCAGAAGACACTATCATACGTGAAACGCATAAGTATAACGTTCACATGTATAAATAAACATTTTTTGGTATTGATTATACTATATCGGTTTTGTTTGTTTAAAAATAATGACTGACGAAACTCAAAATCTTTTCGACAGTAGTTTATGTGTTCCGCATGTTTTTTTACATATGAGTTCCTTTGTGTATTAACTCCGCACTTAAAACATTCTTTTAGGGGCCCCTCCCCTTGCCACCCTGCCCCCCTCGGTAAAACCGGCCCTGATAGGCATCACATCTAATTCAATTAAATCATTTTTTTCTAGTTGAGCGTGCTGACTTTTCTTCTTTCTTTGCATTTTTGACGATATATAAGATTTTTGTCCATTTTCGTCTAATAGTCCAAACCTGAATTACTTGGTGATCGTTACTGTAGAAAAAAACAAATATCATATAGTATGTACAATTGTTTATGTATCGTTTTTGAAAAATGTATTAACCCTTTTTAATATTTAGGTAAAATTGTAATAAATATTTATACACCTTTTACTAGCAATTTTTCAACTACCGAATTTGTTTTTTACTTGCGTCAACTTATAAATATGTTGAACATAAATGAAGCAAAAAAAAAATTTGATAGTATACTAATTCTTAATACAACATATACGCTTCTTTGCTTTTTTATACCTTATCATATTTAATTCTTATATAAACGTCAAAAATACCTACACTAAAACATGATGAAAAGCGATGATTTATTGTAAAGCTCCGGTACCTTTTGCAAGGTAGTCCCAGTTTTTGTCTGTTCACTTGTTCTTTATTTTTGCTATCTAGTCAAAATAACTTTTAAACAAAAAAAGCGTTGGAGTAAAGTATATGACGGGTGAAAAATATTTCGTTGATTACAAGGTTATAGCTTGTGTGGATTTTTTAGTAATAAGTTGTATTAAACTGTCTATTTTTTACTCTTTACTTGTAAAATTATAGGGTGTCTTTTGTCAATAGTACGAAAGTGCACTAATAAATATAGTAACTAATGGCGTAAAAACGATTTACACATGATTTGCAGTGAATAATAAATTGTAAGTAATATTTTGCGTTGTTATACGCTTCCATTAAAATTTTTGTAAAAGTACACTCTACCCTTTCGTATTAACCAACCTTGTATTTTACCATTACTGTCTAATAGGTAATTTTAGATGCAAAAAATGTACAACCTTTTAATATCCATTTGACAGGCATTTTAGCACTTCGAAAACAAAATTTTTATGTTTTAAACTTGTAAATGCATTTTGTCTCTACCTTTTGCAATTTTACCTTTTTTTTGTACTTTTTTGCGTAAAAGTACCTTAAAATTTACCAAACTGCCAAATTTACCTGTTTTTGTGATATCTCTAAATTTGGCAAATAAGATCGGGTACAGTGTAGTTCTAAACAAATATCGTGCAAACAAACCTTCTTTTATACAACTTACAACCATGTATCTAGCTTGAGACCACAACAAAAAGACAGTAACGATTTAATAAAGTATAAGTTTATAATTGTGCTAGAAAAAAAGCTTTGGGCATCCCTAAAGCTTGGCGTAATATAAAAATAATTTAAAAGTTTAAAAAACATTACTAATGACCAGGCGCGGATCATCATGTCAAAAATAGGGGGGCAAAAATATTTTGCTTGCCCACAAACACAATAGCCTAAGGTTTAAGAAAAAAATTAAAAGTGGATTTTACATTAAAGTATTACCTATTACAGACAAAAAAACAATATATGCTGTTTCCTACATTTTTTTGACAAAAAATATACAAAAAAGAGCCCTTTTTTAGACTAGGCCTGGGGGCAAAACCCCTTTTGCCCTCCCCCCCGGTGATCCGCTACTGCTAATGACATGTATTTAATTGCATTTTTGTTTATATTTTTATAAGCTGAGAATTTGTTGACAAAAATCTTGTTACTTGATTAACCAGTTCGAAAAATTGCATCTTACTGGTATCCAAAACTAGCAAAAAAAAACTTGCATAAAAATAGATTGTTTACACGGTATTTTGAACGTTTGCGTCTTACGTCCCAAGCAAATGAAATTTTACAAAAAACTTGCTACTAAAGGCGTCAAGATTATACTGACTTCTATAAATTAGTCCTTTGAAAAGGTATAGTTTGCTTAATAAAAAAAAACATAAGTACAGTAGATTTTCATTGTTATTTATATGGCAGATTTTGCGTCTTTTTCTCATTGTAAGTACTGAAAAAACTTATTAATAAATGTTTCGTTATTTATAAACAGTATACATATTATAAATATGTCAATAAAATATGGCAATAGTTAGTGATGCTCTGTTTATCATTTTTTATATATTTTTTTGTAGGTTATTTCTTGCTAGTTGCAAAAGTGGTACACGAAACTTATAGTAACTTTCTAAATGTACCCATACTAAAGCAGCAACTCCTGGTTAAAATAAATGAACATAAAAATTGCAATATATCTAAAAAAAAACATCTATTGAAATATTATACACAATGCTTATTATTAGAAAACACGCTTACTTGTCGTATATTACTATACTGTACAACAGGGGTTTTAACTAAAATACATACCGTGCAAAAAAATGAGGGGTAATAAAAATATCGTGCATGAACAAAATATAACCTCAATTTTACTTTGAGCAGATTATACTAAATATAAAAGATGCATTAGGCGTTTTCGCCTTTTAAAAGACAGTTCTTTTTGTATATAGAATCTGCAAAATTATAAATCCACATCCTTTATAAATGATTACGATTTATTTATGTATATATAACAAATTAAGGTTTTATAGTAATAAAAACTGACGTCGGCTATTTTGTGTATTAGGTAGTAATTTTATTAAAGGTGGGTTTAAATTATATCTCAGTTTACTGTTTTTGTATGACTTCTGTTGAAACGAATTTTTTGTAGTTATTTCATGTTGTCTAGTTTACACACTGACATTACATGTGTTTTGTTTATTTGCTCTTCGTTTTGTACAGATTACCTAACTTATCTCATATACATATCTTTACTTAACAAAAATCGCGAAAAAAAACGAAATTTGTCGAATATATATAGCAAATGTATTAGACATAGAAACTACACACTTGTTCAGGATCGATACTGTTGCCTGGACGGCAATTAATGTTTTTTCTTTGTAATTAAATTATCTGAGTTTGACACAATCCGGGCACAACAAATACGATTTGGCACGGTACGTGCCTTATTGACAAGACCCATATAAAACTAAGCCCGTACACCCTTGGCAATAGCTTTAGCAAAAAAAAAATCAGATCTTTAACTTTGATAAAATACTATCAGCAACAAAAAAAATTAAAAACCCTAACAAAACAAAAATCCACCTGTAAAACTGTCTGTACTACTGCAA
This sequence comes from Agrenia bidenticulata, assembly GCA_034694785.1. Taxonomy (NCBI): domain Eukaryota; kingdom Metazoa; phylum Arthropoda; class Collembola; order Entomobryomorpha; family Isotomidae; genus Agrenia; species Agrenia bidenticulata. The sequence goes on along the minus strand of JAQFYM010001131.1, from coordinate 22,642 downwards.
AAATTATTTTTAGCATATAAGGAAATACGCATTTTAGTATTCAACTGTTATGCTTGGTATTACTGATTTTAACTAAAGAAATAGGGCTATTTTTGTAGCTCTTTGCGGGATACATCTTTTATATGCAAAAAAAAATGTAGCTTTTATGATGTAAAAAAGAAAACGCTAGTAATGTGTAGCAATACATCAGTTTTTAGATCGGGTATTGTCATTACTTTAAGGCTGTCGTTGTGTAGGAATATAATGGTTAAAAGATATAGTAAAAAGTAGGCATTGTATTGATCGTAAACAATGTTTGGTTGCTTGTATACAGCTATATGTGATTTTATCAAAGTTTGCAAAAATAGAGTCGTAAAATTAAAATCGACGGGACTAAATACAGATGGACCATTGAATACCACTCGAATTGTTTTGTTAAAAACTACAGGCTATTACCGCCTAATAAAAGGCAACCATCTTCTTTTAGGCATTATTTTCTATAAGTACAAAAAAAGCTGTGGCAAAATTTTTTATCTTTGGTGACTTAAGCCAGTTCCGTAACAATATAAAATAGAAAAAAAGCGCTTTTCTATTGCTTTTTTATAAGCTGAAGTAATTAGCTAACATAAAAATTATTTAAAGATTTTTGTAAAGAAAATTTATTCTCTAGTCTCTTTTTAAAAGGAAATAAACTCCATAAAGACAATCTATCCCCGTATCAACACAGGCTTACATTGTTTTGTAACTGATGGTCTGCCCTTATTCTTTCGTTCCTTTTTGCCGCCATTAAATTTTGCTGTAGTTAGTGTCCGTTTTTTGCGACTGCTGAAAATCGTATCACCATGGCATTAGAAACATTCTAAAAGCCAATGGAAAAGTGTCAAAAGCAAATAATGGCAATATACACATAACAAAAAAAAAGCTAAGGTATGTTGTAAAATACAACTCTAGATGGATTATCTATAAAAAAAACTATTGTTAAAACAAAAACATTAGAAATGCACTTATGCACTAAAATAATACATACAAAGAGCATTTATTGTTTGTATTAGTATTTTTAACCATATAACTCCTACTTACATATTGATGCTTATATACGTCATGAAAAAAATGCAAAAAAGCAGCAACTAGTAACAATTTATAGATTATTTACAATTGATTGCATTTATTTTCGAGAAAAAATTGACAAAAATGTAATTTAGTTAAAACAACGATGTCTAATATAATTTAAGATTAAAAAGTATATTAAATTGTGATAATGCTCAAAACTTGTGCTTATCGGTTTACTCCTCAATCGATTACCAGCATAAATTCTGAGTTTTTTTCAAGACGCACATATACGTCATTGTACCGATTTTTTTTTTGTTGAAGGAAGGCTTAGATAAAAGATAAGTTTTTAGAAACTTTGCAAGTCATATGTATACAACACAATCTATATATACAGATAATAATACAATATGTTTTTTTACTACAGTAAATTGTTATTTGTGTCTTAAATTTTCTTTAGCTAGTATATAGAAATACGCGCTGCGATTCGCTCAAGGGGTAACTTTCTCTGCCCGTAAAGAATAAAAAACGGTTAGAGAATACACAATACTTATTACCCTTATGTAATTTACTTACATTTTGCAAGCCCATAAATCTTAATTTTTTTATATTTTAAATTCACCCCATATACTAACAAAATACTATAAAGTCTTAAGGTGAACAAAAAATATTTGACTTGTGGTATATGTTTGTGTGCATCTTTCGTCATTAGCTTACCTTAAAGTTACTTTATTGAAATACCTGCACCTTTTGTTAAAGTTTCATGCTGTAAAAATCTAATAAGTTTCGAGGGAAAAAAAAGCAATTAAAGCAGTAGACAATATACATTTTTTTCAAGATATACATATAAACATTTCTTTTTCCGCGAAAATGTCCTGAAAAAGTCTCATAGAGAAAATGGAATAATTAAAGTTCTTTTTAAATAGGGATTATTTTTTCTTAAGCTACAAAAGATATAAAAATACTATGATAATCAAAATATCATATACAAAAGCGATTGTTTACTAACCTGTATCGTTTATTTTGGTATGTAATTCATTTAAACTTAAAATGGTCAATTCTATTTATTAACTTCATAATACTTATATGCATTATAAACATCTAACTAGATATACTAGTAATTTTTGCAAACTAAAAAACGGCACAGTTTTAGATTAATCTATACTCACTTATATACACATTTTACATTTTATTTCTATTCGCTCCTTTTCAATACTACTTGTATAAATTAGGGGCCCAAAGAAAATAGAAAAACCAGATTAGCGGTATAAAAAATACAGAAAAAATTAAAATGACGGCCACAGGGTTTGAAATTTCGACGTTAAAATAATTACAAACAAAGTACTTAAGGGTTAATAACCAATATGCACAATAACAATAAAAACTAACGCAAAAAAAGCACCAAACCAAATGAAAATGGCCGCAATAACGTAGAAACATACAAAATGCACATACTGTTGCATATGTTGCGCAAAAGTGTAATGCCACAGGCGTAAAAAGGTTTGATGCAGAGTAAGGGCCAGGAGAGGTTAGTTTAGATAAAAAAAACATAGTATCGGTTAAGAGTTTTGTAAAGAAAACACCAACCCCGCATCTTTAAAATAAAATACTGTCAGTTTTGTTCCTAGAAGTATTCTGGGTAAGTTGCAACAATTTTTATAGAAATGGTGCAAAATGACACTGCCCGCAAAACGTGTAACGGCACGCACTGCATGCAGCCCAGATAGAAAAATAACATTTTTCTTGCAATACATATACGCTGAATTTTGCATTGTATGTAGAAAAAAAGTATTTGCTGTTACATATCGTCGATTTTTAAATAAGGTTTTTTGTTTGTTTTATTTTATGTTATTTTGTTTGATTTTACGCAAACTTTCTTTTTTACGTTGTTTATACGTTTTATTGCTTTTGGCGCAAAGTAAACCATGGAAAAATTTTTCAAAGCCTGAAAAATACTAAAAACTATTTAATAAAGTATATTACTGCATGAAAATATATTTTTGTGCTAATACAAAATTTTTCAACTTGTAAAAACTTTGTAATTGCCACCCTATAGGTAATAATAAAACGATAAATTACAGTATTCATAGGGAAAAAGCTTTTTCTTTAACTTTATTTAACCATACCTTAGTTTAAAAAAAACCAATGCTGTAGATTATGAACAACAAAACTAGGGCTGCCGCCAGACTCAAAAATGGTCTGTTTTTTGGCCGGATAATTCCGTAAAACCGGCCGGCCGGAAGTAAAAATCATTTGAACATTTGTTTTGGTCTGTCTTCTTGTTTTTCGTTACATTTCCGCTTTTTTTCGGCTTGCACTGAAAGCTTAAACAAATTATTCTGGAAAAATAAAATTTTTTTAAATTTTTCTAATTAAAGGGATAATTTTAAGTTTCTACAAAAAAAACTGTTGCAAACATTATACCATACAGATAATGTTTTTTTTGCTTTTTTTGTGTAAATGTCCGAAAATGCTATTTTTTACATTTTAATATATTTTCTTAATTGTATTTACATATGTTTTAATGATTAATGCACAAAATTTGGTTCTTGAAAAATAATATCTTGCGAAAACAAAGTATCGCACAAATTTGTACTGTTCTAGATAACTTTTTGTGTAAGAGCAAAGTTTTACTAATTTTTAGTAAAAAAATGTAGAATCGTGTTTTTTCTAATTTAACTTAATAGGGGCAAAAAAAATAATCATGTAAAAAAAAGGGTATCGGAATGTAACACAAAAATAGTATTTTTCCTATATCTTTTTTGTTCTAGAGTCTAATTTCACAATTTTTTTAGTAAAAATAATTTTTCGACAACAAATTTTTATCTAATTTTTCTTATGTAGGCCGTAAAATTATGCTTATATGCAAAAAAACATATAGAAAAAACGCGTACCTTTTAATTTTGTATGTTTTCAAGCATATTAATGTGTAAGAGCCTAATTTTACTTTTTTTGGTAAAAAATAAAAATTAGTAAAAATTAATAAAAATTCCATTTTTCTAATTTTTTTGTTAAGGCCGAAAAAAAAAAACCTGTACAAAATGGCACTACTTAAAGTATATAAACATAATTATAGTTTTTTCAAAAGAGTGTTTTTGTTTAAATTGCTTTTTTTTTGCATTTTATATAAAAAAACAAATTGTAATTTTAGATTGCTGATTTTTATATGTATTTTGTGTTGTCTCGAGATAACAAATTGTGGGAAAAACTGTTTTGTGATGTATCAGTCTCTTTTTTTAGCCGTAGTATTTTACTCTTAGCTTTACGTACTCTTGTATTTTAAAATTTTAAGTAAGTTTAAACGTCAGTAACGTGAATTTACAATATAAGTGTATACAAGCCTTTTATAACACTAACAAGTACATACAATATTTACCCGCAAATAGCTTTGTATACATTATGTATTATTTTGAAATTTCAGGATTGATAAATGTCACCTATAAATGACATTAGTCAAACGGGGTAATTTTAAATTATAAAATAAAAATAAAAAGAAAAAGATTTATGTGTAAAAAAGGCCTCAATTACAGCCTACCGGAAAACATAAAGGAACAGTTACTTTATGACGAACACAAAAAACGGTTTTAAACAAAAAAACTGTTATATTTGGCAATTTAGACACCATAAAGCGCTTTTTGTAGTCACAGTATACGCACAATTTACAAAATCTAACAGCAGTGTATAAATAAGGATACTGCCTTGTTACCAAATAAAATTAAATAAGAGGATGCTTTAGAGAATGTAGTGTAACAGATTATTTACATAAAATCTAAAAGCTCTGATAAAAAGAAAAATAATGAAATATACATTGCAAATGACATTTAATTGAGATTATTAAACACTTGCATAACTAAATACTGTTATAAATAATTGAAAATAACAGTTTAATTTTTAATAGATACATACAGGTTTGTGTTTACAGGTTTTCCATAGTGAACATACTATACATATACGGAATCTACTAATATATACTTTGAAATTAGTTTTAATATTTGTTGAATTAAAAGTTTATGTAAAATATACCTAATTAAAAACAAAAAAAAAACTATATCCGGTGTAAAAATTTATAAAAAATATTGTTATCACAGTTTTCTGCAAGAATTATTAAACGAAATTTTTGAATTTTTAATTTTGTTTCAGTTGTTGCACTTTTGTTTTATATCGTAGTCATTTTTGTATAATCCACAAGGATTTTTTTTAAAATGCAAAAAACGGTTCAATCTCACTTTATGGAAATCCAGTGTTTTAGAATCCCACTCCTAGGAAATCCCACTTTTAGGAAATTCTACTTTTAGGAAATCCTACTTTTAGGAATCCCACTTTGAGGAAATCCTTCTTTATGGAAATCCCACTTTAAGGAAATCCTACTTTACGGAAATCCTACTTTTAGGAAATCCCAATTAAGTAAATCCCACTTTTAGGAAATCCACCACTTAAAAATCCAATTTTTTTTAAATTAAAATATAGAAAATCATATTTCTACAAAACTAGGCATTGAAAAACCTATAAAAGGTACATATTCTTTTATCTAGCTTTTATTTTCATATGTAATAATACCCTAGCCCAACCCTTACCTTAACCCTACCCCTAACCCCTGCCTAACTTAACCTAACAAAACAAGACCATAACCAGTTCTACCTTACCCCACATAAATGTACGACATCTTATATTACCACATCTAACCTTATCTAACCTAAACGTACCTAACTTCACTAAACCTAACCAAACCAAACCTAACCCCAACCTAGCTCCAACAAACCGTACCTAATCTGACCTCACAATATAGCAATACCCAGCCTTACCTACCTAACTACGCCCGTTCAAACCTAACCATACCTGGCCATACTTCACGTAACCTTACTTAACCATACCTAACCTAACTCGACCTCACCTTTCGTTCCTAGCCAGACCTTTTTGTTTTTTACAGTACCCAAACGTACCATACTCTTCGTACCCCGTTACACCGTCTTTATACCTGACTTAACTCTTATTAACCGTACCTAACCTAACCATACCTAACGACACCTTATGTAACCAAACCTAATGAAACCTTAACGTACGTACCATACTTAACTAGCACCATACCATAAGTAACCTCACTGCACTTGGCATGACCAACACCAATACCAATACCTTAACTAAACGTATCCTCTACCCTACCCCTAATCCAACCCTATAACTAACACTAACACGTGCACTTTTTAATCTATATGTAAAAACAAATCTTGTTAGTCGCTACAATTATTTTTTTTTTGTGTTAGATGCACCAAAACCGTTTTTACTCTAAGTTTTTTTTTTTTTAATTTATGGTTTTATTAGTTATATTATTTTATAAATAAATTTTAATAGATATCAAAATTATAGTAATCTTAATTGTCATTATTTTGTTTTTAGTTTATGTATTCGTTTTTTTTACACAATCCCGACATTTTTTTTTCTTTCATATAATTCCTAAAATTGGGATTTCCTAAAAGTGGGATTTCCTAAAAGTAGGATTTCCGTAAATTGGGATTTCCAAGAAAGTAGGATTTCCTAAAAGTAGGATTTCCTAAAAGTAGGATTTCCTAAAAGTAGGATTTCCTAAAAGTAGGATTTCCTAAAAGTGGGATTTTCTAAAAGTGGGATTCCTAGAAGTGGAATCTCCTAAAAGCAAGACGCCACAGCAAAAAAAACCTGCTTTGTAAACAAGATGTAGAAAAATAGAAATAAGCCGAAACCATAGCTTTAAAACTTATTTATTTAAATTCAGGGTTATTTCTCTGATGCCTTAAAAATTGCAACAAATTCCATAAATGCCCTTATTTTTGCTTTTATTTTTCTTAATGCCCCAATTTTCTTCTTCACATATATAGATATACAAACCCCCTACGAAAAGAAGCTTAGTCCATAATGTGGATCAAGAATCAGTAGATGAAGTGGAAATGATACAACCAAGGTCAGAGATTTAACAGTTCAAAAGAGCACAAACGCTCCCTAATACTAGTTTTAAGTGGATGAATACAAGGTGTAATTTTATAAAGAAAGCAATGTGTTATATACATTAATTTTTACTAATTAGGATAGGATAACGACAAAATAGAAGATAAATCGTTCTTTATGATGTAAAATGCTGAACAAAACAGGCATAATGAAAATTAATTCTAAGATCATTATGATTACGCAAGATTTCAACATAAAATGCATTTTTTTCACATAAGTTTTTTTTAATACATATTGATAGCTATTTCTTCTATTCTTGTTTTCATTCACACTTTATCCTCTATAACGTATCTTTTATAGACAACCTCGTTTACTTATAGATACCGGCATATACACCGCACGTGCATTCAGTTCTTCCATTTGAAAGGCTTTATAAATGTTGAATATCCCAGCTTATAGTTAAAAATGGCATAGTATGAGCGTATATGGGGTTCAAGGGGAATTTTATTAACTGATAGACGCCCATAATACGTGAACAGGCAAGCAGCAGCGAGAAGAACGAATTGCACCATATTCAACCGGGTCAGTATATACAATATTTTAATTGTCGGAATATATACAAAAGTTGATGATTATATAGCAACGAAATTACACATAGCAAAAAAAGAACACTTAGTAGTACATGCTTATTTGTGACAGTTCACAATGTTATTTTTTCAGCAGCCTTACTTCTTTATACTATTTTCTCAATTACAACGCTATTTAACCCCCGTAAAAAATTCATAAAATCATACACTCCTGCAAATCTTTAGAGCATTGTTGAACTTAACACAAGATTGCTTCTCATATTTTTATACGAAGTAAATTTCAATTGACTTGGGGCCCTACGCACAAAATTAACATGTTTTAAATAGCTGCTGTAGGCATTGTTTTGTCTAATGAATCAGAAGAAATTTAAGAATTGCAAATGCATATAGTTTTGCAGCCTGATGATAGCGCGATAAATATACTGCGTTTTAAACCTTTTTTGGATATTAAAAGTAAAATGTCTGTAGCAGATGATTGAATTGGCAAGTGGTGTAATATCTTCTATGCCTTTTTGGAACTTTTTGGTTCTGTCTGATATTAATACATGTTCCGTTGTTTTAATATTTGCATGCTGTTTTAGGATAATACCGATTCGCTGCCACAGTTCCTCGTTGCTCGTTTTCTAACAACTAAAAATCCTAACAAAAATATAGTGTTTTTGGCATCCTGTTTCACCGCGCACAGTTAAATTCAATTTGTATTTTTGTAAAGGATGTACCATCAAGATAAATTTACTTGTTTTTATATGTCATGCATATATTACAGGCTTTCCAAATCAATTAAAATGAAACAAAAAAATCATAACTATCAACTTTAAAAGAGCAAAAATCATTGTTTTGTTTGTACTGATCTTCCACTGACTTCAAAAAATTTTAGTCTGAATTTCCATTATTTAAATTCTTGATTTATTTCTAGAGTGGGTTCCATTCCTCTCAATATCATATAGCCACACCACAATGTAAAACAGATGACGCCTGTATTGCTATCGGTGTATTTTTTGTGGTTGTTATTTGTGATCTAAAAAGAAATAAAATAGTTTTTCGAGGTCTATGTTTATCCATGAAATTTCTTTCTACACATGTATGCTCGTACGAAATTTTACAGACCTCAGAATGCTCCTTATTATTTGCATATCAACAATGTGCGTTAAAAACACATCTTGCATTTTCTAATTTAAAGAAACATCTTACCGGTCTTTTTTATTCACACAAATTCGTTTCCCCACTTGAAATGAAATTTCTTTACCGAGTGTACTTAAACATTGTAAACTGTAGAATCTTTGACGTTTTGTTCCATTTCTACCACATCTGCCAATTTTCGATCCACATAATGCTCGTGGCTGCACTTCTCAAGGGTTTGTATATCTATTTAATTAAAGAAGACTATTGAGACAGCAGGGCAAATAAAAGCAAAAATAAGGGCATTCAGAACACTTATTCTAATTTTTAGGGCATTAGGTAATGAACCCTTCTAATTTACATAAAAAATTACGTTCGAAATTTTTAAAATGCCAAATAAATAATGTGCATTATGTAAATATGTTGCGTATATACATCCAATCTGATTTTAATTTTATTTTACGCAATGCATTTAGTAAATAAGATGCAAAAATTAGATTTGTGCGTAATTAATCATCTAAAAGACAAAAGCAACTTCGTTGTTTGGCGCACAGCTTACAGTTAGGCCATATACATACATTTGTTACATAAATATCTGTGATACTTACATAACGCAAATGAAAAATCATTGGACCAATTACAATAAAAAAAAATAAAACTGCTGGCATAGAATGAAAACACTGCTTCTTATACGTCAGCAACAAATTTTTTGTATCATTAGTAACAATTCACGCGCAAAAATACATCTGTTTTAGCCATAATACGCACATTTACAATAAAAAAAATTTACGCATCTATTATACCTTGTATCTTTAGTCACGAACTCTCTTGGTTGTTTTTCTTATATATCAAATTGCGCATTACAAAAAAAACTAAAATACTGCAAAAAGAAAAAAAAAAAATCACTACATAATGGTCGCGCGCCATGCCCGATACCAGTGCCATGCCTGATACCAACTATATATAACGTACTAACAGTGGAAGGCACAAACAGTTATTAAATATGTTAACAATATGTGTTATATGTATGTTACAAGTTTTTTTTTATATGACTAAAAATATTGTCATTTTTTCATTTTTAATTTTAAAAAATATTTTTTCTAGAAAAATTCTACTTTTATGCATTTTGTTGTTAGAGCACTACAAAAATTGCTTTATGTAGAAGCTGGTATCTTTTTTTAGGATATTGCGTCCTTTTACCAGCAATTTTAGGCCTATGGTATTAGGCATGGCACGGGTATCAAGCATGGCGCGCGTCAATAATGGTTTAAAGCATTTTTTCCTCATACAAAAATAATTTTAAGTTTACCGCTAGGAGTTAAGTGTATAACAAAAGAATTAGGTTCCTATTCCCGGGTACCCAGGTATTTTACAAAAAAACTGCATATTTTTCTCTTGGGGTTTTATTGCGGGTTACCCGGGTATTTCGGGGAAAAAGAAACTTTCCACGTTTTTAAAATATAATGTTATTTTTTTTGTATAAAAAATATATGCATATCATAATATCTACCAACAATCGATATTTTCAAAATAGTACTTTGTAAAAATTATGAAAAAACAAGCAATCTTGTCAAAAAGTATAATGTTGTAAAAGTGTAAGTATCTAGTTATTAGTTTAAAACTATTACGTGTATTTGTTTAAATAAGAAAATAAAATTTTGACATCTTCTAGATGTTTTTTCGCAGGTTAAAAATGCTATATACAACTGTAATTAAATTTGCATAAATATACATTAGTAAGTGCTCTAATTTTGTTGTTGTTTTTTCTTTGTATTCTTACTGAGTCTAAATACTAGATCTTAAATACTTAGGTGTTATAAATATATGATTTCATTTGTTTTTAGTGATAGCAAAACTATTAGTAAAAATTTTTTTAAATAAGTTCTAGTAGTTATGTGTGAAAAAATTTTTTTGACTGTTACTTTTTACACATTTTTTGCGACAAAAAACCCATTAGTCTTATATATACAAAAGTTATACTTTTATTTTTTATTATGCAAAACAACTTCTGTTTTTATGTAAAATATAACTTACTAAGTTCTTGATCGCCTTTATAAGTAATTTACTTATATAGGCTACAATAGAAAGGTCCAAGCCTTTGTGTATACACAATTGGCGTTTACTATACACGAAAAATTTGTTGTACATAAGAACCATCATGTATACACAAACTTACTGAATCAGTAAATTTTCATATTTGTTTAATATTTTAAGATCTAATGTTTTGTTTTATTTTTTTTTTTAATTTTGTTTTATCATACACAAACTTAAAGGATAAATAAATTAAACCTAAAATTTTAAGGATGAAAAAGTTACACGGAAAATTTTAGTATAACAAAAATTTTGTGTATACATAATTTACTGACAGTAAAAAATTCTGTGCAAGTATGTATCATAAATTTGTGTGATATTCATCTTTTTATTACTGTTGTGGACTTGCCTAAAGACTTGATAGTGTATGTAAAATTGCATTAAGTCTCAAAAAGATACATTGTTTTTATTAATTTTTTAAGTTTGTAATTTATACATTTTATTTTTGGCTTTTAAAACTAAGAAAGGATGTATGAACAAAATTTTGGACACACAAAAGATACTGCACCTTCGAAAATTGTTTTTGGCGTAAATAAGTTTTTTAATTAGAGGTTTATGAATTTTATACAAACAAAAAATTGTAAATAAATGTTATTATAAATCACCTTACTAAGAGTACGTAATTGATAATAGAATGCTTCTTTTATTGTCATATATGCAAAAATTTTGCATATTTTGTGACATTTTGTTTTATACGTACCCGTCTTTTTTTACCTAAATAAGCTGCCAATTAGGGCCTCCATTTCCCCGGGGACTGTTTTCCCCGATGGGTAAAAAAAGGCAAAAAACTACATATCCGGGTACCCAGTGGCGTACCCAGGGGGAGGGGCAGGGGGGCCCGGGCCCCCCTGAAAAAAAAAGTTGCGCCTGAATTTAAGGGAGGGTCTTTTTCGGGGCGTTAAAATGCCCAAAAAATATATTTTCAGAAAATTTGTATTTTTAAATTTTCTTAAAATTTTTAAAAAAATAAAAAATATATTTGTTTGACGTTTAAGTAGATTTATTTTTGCTTGCCCCCCCTCCCCCTCTGGGTACGCCACTGGTCCGATCGATACGTTTTTAAAAGTAGGATTTCTGAATATAATAAATTTTGGTGACTATATCATCATCTTTAAAAAGCTTGTTATGAGCTAACAAACGTGATAATTGGTCGGAAAAAATGTTGATTTCCCCTGATGTGTGCAGCAGAGTAAAATTATGGTCTAGAAAAAAATGCGCCATCGTTTAAGATGTTTTGTAGTTTTCATTCCTAATGAGAAGGTTTGCGTGATCTGTGTACAACATTGACGTCAGCACCAAAGACATTGTACTAAAAGTGTTGAGGGCCAAGAATAATCGCTAAAATTTTCTTTTCAGGATTTGACTAGTTGATTCCGGCTGCCTTAAGTTAATGTGAATAATATTTTATTACCTGATTCTTTTGGTACAGTACACAATCTATTAAATTTTAGAACCATACACATTGATATTTAATAGACTAACTGTGTATTAGTTACAAATAAGATGTACACCCGTGTGTTAATGGTGTTACACCTGTTTAATTACGTAACCAAAAAAATTTAAAAAACTATTTTCTATATCTAATACCAGCAATCTATTCAATACCACCTATCTACTGCTTTAAAAGAAATATTTTTCAAACTAACAGTAACCAATATTTTTTGTCCGTATATATTTATAATTTATATATATTTGTGCAACAAAATCAGTGATCAATTCAGTGATTCTAGTTATATTATTTAGAATTTTTCAATCGATCATAATTTATTTACTAATGTTTCTAAGGAGTAAATGGCAAATATTAAAAACAAAATAAAGCCACTTATTAACAGGTCATTTAAATTTTATACAAATTTTAAATACATGATAATCAATATATTTTACTAATGCATAGTATATTCAAATTTAAAAAGTCGGTAGCAAGATACTTAATAGACTAAATTCGTATACTATATAGAAAATTCATCGTATGGTACGATATAACAAAGTTAAATTATGACAGTAATCTATTGTCATTTTAAACATAATTACTACCGGGAGCTAATATTGCATTCATTAATGATAAGTGAAAAGGTACAAGTGCGCAAAAATAAATTAACACTATAAACCAATGGTTGACGATTTTTTTTTATTTGTTTTAATCCTATGGATGGCTTTATGCCTCTCTATCCTGATCAATGACAATATATGGTTTACATGTTAGCCGTCAATTGTGCTGACTGTCAATAGATCTGTTAGGGTTGGTAATTAGTAAAAACCAGTACGCGCTGCATAAATTGTAATCATGTGATATAATAATTTTGCATCGTTCGTATTTTAAGACGAGGAGCTCCCCAAAGAACTATTATATGGCCATAGAAATTTTCGCAAATTATACGCGAGCTACTTTTTTAACAAGTTTTTTTATATTTGAGCGGTCGTGAGATTGTTTATTGTGTTAAATATTTCTTGCAACATGCGCAGCTGCAATATACCCTTTGTTTATAATAGTTTGTTCATATTCATACTCACACGACATTTTCTGCTGTAAATTTTTTTTAAAAAAGTACATTACTATAAAATACAGTAAAATCATGCTTTGAATCATTTAGCATTTGCTATTAAAGCAAGCCTGGTCATTAGGAAAATGCGCCAACTGCTTTTTTACACAATTTTCTCCATGTTTCTTGCTAGAAAATATTTCTACAATAATAGAAGCCGTCTGCAAAACGTGACACACTCTATACTGAGCAATCAAAAGACAGTGCAGGATCTAGGTTATCTTCAAAAAATATACTGTCAGCCACGTGTCTATATTTTCTATTGAGAGATCAATTTGTTATAAAAAATTGGGGTAATTTATTATAAGTTGTTCGATGATCCTTTAAAGCAGGGATCATCCACGTTTGCAAGTTATATGCCCATAATTTACAAACAGAATAATGGTGCCACAGTTCCGAAGAAATAATGAAAACACCATAATGTGGCGTATGCTAAAAAATACATTAAGGGTGTAAACATTATGGCATATTGCGTATGAAATTGTTCCTTATTTTATATAAACATTTATATTTTCTGTTTAAGCTAACTTAGAGGAACAAATGAGTAAAAGAGGACAAACTACGATTTAAGTCCAGAAGAAGAACAATTGCACACAAAACTAGTAGAAGATGTATCCAAAGACACAACATAATAACCAAACGGGCTTCTAGGTACTTTGATTTGTTCATTATGAACATTGAGGATTTACCAAGCGTATTGTTTATAAAGATTTATTATACGAAAGTTAATAATGCAAAAAGAAAATCTAAAACAGATTGTTGTTACTATTTTACAGACATTTGTAAAAAAATGGCCTAATATTTGAAATTTTTACTCTTCCTTCTATCGTTAAAATCTTTAATCTTGTTCTTTGTTTAGTTAAAATTAAATTCATTATAGAAAATGCTGATTCGCACTTATATGAATGTACAAATTGGGTATAATATGACAAAGCTATCGTTGAAGCTTGTGGATATTTTTATTGCATTGTTATCCAAAATGCCTCTAAATTTACAGTTTCAAATTTTTTCTTTGCATTTAAGTCATATTTCAAATGTGTTAGTTCCATCTTTGCCGAAATTTCTAACGCCAAATGCGGCACATTTTCAGCTGAAAAATGACACTTAACCCACGCCAAATCAGTCTGCAATACATGCGTAAATCTTGGTTCATTGTTTACTTTCAGATTTAACACACACTACAAATTTCTTTTTTAATTTCATTGCTGATGTTTATAGGAATGGATATTCATTAACATTGTTATTTTGTCAGCACATGCAGATTGATAATTCAAAAAAAACTTAATCCATATATTTCTTTATTTGGTTATAGATACAAACCATATTCAGCGATTTCTTTTGCAGTGATAAATTCAATTCATTTAGGAGGACAAATAAATTCATTCATAGAAAATATTTTTACCTGCCATTCACCATTTGTTAAAGTGGACGCAAACTCATTTTGCTTACATTGTATAAGTATTGATTTATTGAATCAAACTTATTAATGCTTCTATTTACGACGCGCCCTTTCAAAGCCAACTAATTTTATTATAATATAGTAACGTATTGGAATCATCATCTGACAAAACCTGTTACTATTTCATGGTATGCCCGCAATCTTAAAGGGCTGCTTTTTACATAGTTTATCATAGTAATAAGCTTTGCAAAAGCACAGATGAATTAGGGGGTTAAACATTGTGCTGCAAAGAACTCGTAAATGTATAATGCAGTGATGAGGTTTTATACTCGGATTTTTCTTTTTAAGAAATGATTTTAGATCCTAATTACACTATGTCATTGCCCTGACTCCGTCTTTACAAATACTGTGTAATTTAGCATAACAGAATTCATTTTCTCTAAAAAAAAGTCAATTATTATAAATGTTTTAATCTCCTTTGTAGTCATTTTAAATGATTTTAAAAATAGAAACTCTTCGCATATATTAAAATCGTCTATAAACCGAGCAAAACAAATCAATTAAGAGTCATAGCAATTATCGTGGCTTTTTCAACTTGTACAGCCATAGCAGGGGTTGTTTTTTGTATTTTTTAATAGGTTGATCTTGGATATCTGCACTAAACTTCTTACAGTTTCAACTGACAGTGGATGCTGAAAGTAGTATTATATTTTCTTTGGCGGCTTGACCTTCTCCATAAAGGCAGTGAATTACTTCGTAAATAATGGGTTTTATTAATTTTTCACCACTGGTATAAACATAGCCACTTTGAATTATTTTTTCACTAATTTTGTTTTTAAGATATTCCAACTTCTCTTGATTATTCAATTTATTTTCAAGTTGAATTTTTCGGGCATTTATATGGGCTTCATAGTCAGAATTAAAATTTTATAGTTTATCATTAAAATAGTTAATGGGAAGTTTAAAATTTGTTTTTTTATGTTGACTAGTGATGTGTCTAGTGATTTTTTTTGCGGTCATAGAACTTTTAGCAAAGACCTTGTAATACAAAATACAGACAGGTCGGTCGATTCCATTCTTCATTATAAAGCTGAAGCCAAAATGCAAATATGAATTGTTAATTTTTTTCACCCTTGCGTATGTAGCTTTGGTTTGGTCATTATTAGTATCCATGCTTATTTCTGAAATTAGGGTATCATGCAAATTTGTTTTTTTTTTGAAGTTGGTCTCGATTGTGCTCGATTTTAGATTTAAGGGTTCTAAAAAGTTATTTGGGTCCAAAGAAGCACAATTGATGATACCTGCTTTAGAGCGTTGCAGCATTAAAATTGAAAATCAAAAAAATAAACATTGTAGAAAGTACTAGATTTCAAATACATTAGTAAGAGTAGAAATTTTTCCTTGTCTGACTAACGAGTTTTTGGTCCTCTTACATTTCTTAGTCTTACAATTTATGTATTAAAGTATAAAAAAAAGCTATATAATTATTCCATGTACAAATTTGTGGCGGTTTGTAAGTTTTCTCTGTAAACTTCGCATAAATCAAATGATCTGTATTTTCATCCGGGCTAGATAATTCTATGGTCTCGGTTGTTGTGCTGTATTCTTGCTATCGATTGTATAATGGTTGTTTAAAAAGCTTTGTCTTCTATCCATAAATTTGTATAAGCTACAATATTTTTTTAAAATGCTTAATATAAGAAATGACTTTAAAATATTAATCTGCGATTGTAAAAATATATATATATATTACATTGCTTTTAACTTTAAAACCACGATAAATTAAATTTTTTTTTTCTTTGCTTTGTTATATATGCATTTATTTGTTAATTTTTATAAAATAACAAAAAAACATATACATTAAAAAATATATTTTGCGATTGACTTAGGTAAAACATTAAAATGAATAAATTAATATAAAAACAATATGCAAAGAAAAACGAATAACTAAGGCTTTCGGAAAAAATAAATCAATTAATAAGAATTTGTTATATGAAAATAAATACAACAAACGCACTATGACTTATACAACTGCTTTTTTTTGTTTTTTTTTTATAAAAATATTGTGATATAGTGTGTATTAGGTAAATAATACGTATCAAATTACAAACAACAACTACAAAACAATATATAAATAGAGTCATATATACCTGTGTATTCTCGGTATAGTATTTTTCTATGGTGTTTGATATCTAAAGCAATTTTCATTATTGTATTGAAATCTTTTTGGCATCAGTCATTCAAATTGGGCTAATCTTTTCTTGTTTTATTGTTTATTTGTGCCCTTTTCTGCTTTAGTAAGTATATATTCTTTGCACCAATTAATACGGCTAATGAAGTTTCCAGTTTTTACATTTGTTTTGGTTGCTGGAAAAGTTGGACACGGTCTATTCGTAATGTATCTGCTTTTGATTCTATTTATATCTATGCTATGGCGTAGGTACAATACTTTATTTCAAAGAATAAAGTGCTTTATATATCTAACTGATATATTATTGTCGCGTTTTATTGTTATACCATTTAAGATGTGTTTCTCATGTTCTTCGCTTGTGTTGCTTTTAATTAGTAAATCGTCTTAAAAAACAGTCATATGTAAGATTACTTAGCCATCGCTATATTAAAAATTGACAGTAAATAGGAGCATTGCTAAGCCCGAACGGCCCTTGTTCGTACTCGAAATCCTGAGGAACCATCTAAACCGTGTATTTTTGTACACCTGCATCCATCCTTATCTGGTGATATTTAGAGCTCGGATCAATTCGTGTATAATATTTTGAAATTGGTTTGCTTAGTCATTCACCCCAGAGATTAGGAATAGGGCGCTGTGTTTTGACCATCATCCGTTACTTATTACTAATTAACTACTAAACAGAAGGTGCCGTCTCCTTTAATAATTGTAAATGATGGCAAGTAATATGAGGATTGACTTGGTACGTTGATTCGTTTATCTATACGTCTTTTAATTTCTGCATGAAAAGCATTCTATTTTTTGTGAGGAATATAATATGAAGGTGACGGAAAATATTGCTGCAAATAAGCTTGATTTGCAGTTCTGCGTTTAACATTAACCTTATGATAAGTTTTCGCGCTTCATTTCCGCTACGATCTTGTGTATTTTTTTCGGGAAAAGTGCATTATTTTTGTATGCAGACGGTTTAGGATGATAATACAGCATCAAGGCTTGAGTTTAAATTTATAATGTGAGTTTTATCGACTCAAAACATGTTTCTGGGTTTAATTCTACTGCTAAATCTTAATGTCTATCAACAACCTTGTGTCAATCAGAAATAGGTTTTCTAGTTAAATTATATTACGGATTGCTTTTTATGGATCCAAATAGGGCTGTAATGCCATGGTTAGACAATTTTTTGGAGCCAAAATCAAAAGAGAAGGTTCCAAGAATCGTTTCTATGCTGGCGTGTTGGAATTCTACTACTGTGAGATGTTTTTGTTGTGTAACGCATATATCTAGGGTGGACTTGTATTACTAAGTATAAGCTAATAGAAGTTTCAAGCAGCCCTTGAGTCAACTACGCAGGTTGTTATGTGATTTTCAAAAAAATTATGTAAGTAAATAATATTTATTTTTGGTTTTTGGTTTTTTTTTGATGTATGAATTTTGTTACCATTTATTCCATTTGTGTTTGTTTTCTTTTGACTTGTTTTTTGTTTTGCATTCTGACGTATTGTAAAAGAGGAATTAATGAAAATCACACCAAATAAAGCTGCTTTTGCGGTCCTTGATTCCTTTGTTGTTCCCTTTGCCGTAATTAAGTTCTGTACCTTTATTATTTCCTCAATACTTTTTTATTTTGCCACGATGTTTTCTTTTCCAATTATTCCTTATTTCTGCATTTCTAGCTTCGTGATAAGATTTAAAACCTTGTAAAAACACTCTTCGATTCTCTTTCCTGCCTCTTTGGTGTGATTTCCCGCCAAGATTGCGTACTCGTGAAATGATTTTTCTATTTGTTGCGAGTATTTGGAAATGGACTTGTAGTGATGCTGTTGAATTTTGTGCAGGTTTGCTTTATATTTAAATCTATTTTGCGATGATTATTTAATTAATAAAGCGTCTATGCATGTTATAATTGTCTTTCTTTAACCTAGTATTTTGTGTAGATCCTTGTGAACGAGTGTCGGCAATTTTAAAACGACGCTACATCTGACCACCCACTAAAAGAGTGGTGTCTCAAAAGTCTTCTGTGTATTACACTTGTTACAATAATGTACAGATTCTAGTGTGTAGAACCTCCGCGAAAATTCGATCTCCGTTCCAAATGCTTTGAATTTTATGTCGAATTATTTTTCGCATTTTCTCCTGATTATATTTGCTAACTTCTTGGTATCGGCTATAGCCGCGGGTTTTTTTGTTTATTTGGGAATATCTATTTAAGTCTTGCTTGTTTTATTGTGAATCTTTTTTATACCCTTTTTTGTTTTTTATGTCAATATTGCTTTGTTTACAAACGATTGATTCCTTGTTCGTTGTACGACGTGTATGTGTTGAACTTGTAATTTGATTTTGTTCCTATTGCTCTCAGCATACCTTAGCGGCTACGCTTGTTTCTGTGGTGGATTGTATATTGGCTTTTGCGCATAAATTGCCGTTCCCATTGTATGAATGGTGCGTTGATGCAGTAGCATACATTTAAGATGTTTGACTTATATACGTTTTACTCGGTTGCATAGTCAGGTCGAGTTCATTCCTATAGTTATAACAAATATAATAATCTTTATTGCCTTTGACATTGTTTGTTTATTAAAAAAAGATAATCTTAATCTTTTGTCGATTTGGCATACGAAAGTCTAGTTTCTCATAAATGAACAGTATTAAGACGAAATATAAAAACCTCCTGAAAAATATCAAAGAAGTCTGTAGAATAAAATTAAAGAAGGAGACCCTTTTTACACTCGCATATTCACAGTATTTATTTAATGATTAAAAATTTTTAATGTAATTACTTTATAACAATCCATGATCAATTTTAAACATTTTGCATGGTAAGAATATTGATTTTGATTATTTTCAGCGTCTTTGCTCTAGTGATGGTAAAAATAATCAACTTAGTCGCGTTTACAAGTAAACAAGACTTAAACATAAAAGATACAGAATGTTATCATTACACTTTTTTTTGATGTTTTTTTTCTATATTTGTTTCTAAGTAAACTTTTACGAGACATCGCAAATACAAAGCAATCATTTAATAAAATAATTTAATAGATAGTATAAATTCAGAGACTATAACGGTTTTTTTTTTGCTTTTTCCTTATATATAAATTTCCGATAGTTCGAGTTTAGTTTATAGCAAATATAGTATTTATAAATACAAAAAACCATGCAAAATGACTAAAGTTATGCATATAAAAACAATTATGTCTGTAAAAATAAAATATATATGGAATTACTGCATAATAATAATTATTTTTTTATTTTTTTCTTGCTCTTACAAACAGATTTTATTTGTACAAGGTTTCTCGGTTTTAACTCTTTATGTACATATACTTACTAACTTTTATATTTTATATTTTATAAGCTAAATCTGATATCTTTACATGTGTTGCCATTTTTGGGATTTTGGAACCAAAATGTATTTTCTGGTGATTTTTGACAGCAAAATATAATGGGGATTGGGTTTGGGGATTTTTTGAAAACTGGAGATTTTTCATTTTCTAGTTTTTTTATAAATTTGCGATGGTCAATCACATGAAAACCACCAAATTTAAGAGGACCATCCCAATAATGAAACGCAGGTGAGATAAGTTTTTCTTTAAAAATTAGAAAAAGAATGACGCAAAATATATTTAAAAGGTAAAATAACGCAAAGATATAAACTTCAATGCATTACTTGCAAACGCTAAAAAGTATTGCAACCATGTTATAAGGACTTTGATTACAAACCAAACAAAATAACATATTTAAAGGAAGATCCAGTAACCGCAGATTAAAGTACAACTTACGACAATATGAAAATACCATGAATACACTTTATAATTATTACGACTTTCTTATATTGCCTTTTTTGTATATCTTGTCTGTATGACCTATTATGTATAAGTTTTTTTTTTAAGATCTTTGAAAAGAAAGTATTATAAAAAGTTATAAGTACAAAGAACCCGAATGATTTTCTCCATTACTATGGCATTTTTGCTGTCTGTACTATAGTAGATATGTCTATAAAAAGTATAAATAACCGAGATAGTTTGGTAACTTCGGATTTTAGTTTAAAACATCAAAAAAATAGAATCAATTTTTTTATACCGCTTATTATAGTATTACAATATAAATGATTCCAACTGGTAATTTTTGGCAAGAATATTTGCCCAAAAACGTTTCATTTACGGCAACGCTGCTCTTTAACAGAATTTGATAAAAATTATATCTACGTCAAAAAATCTTATAATCTAAAATTTGTCATTTTTGAATATATGCTATATAAAAACAAAAAATTGATTTTTTCTTTGGCGCATATTAGAGTCAATATCTAAGTGGGTTATTAATTTTTTTAAATAACTTATGGACAACCAATAAAGAAATGCGGAAGAACATTAAGAAAATCACGTTTAAGTTTCAATAAGATAATTTAATTTGTGTCAAAACGTACACACGTCACTTTTCTCATGACGCATATATGCTGGCAAAACATAAAAAATGATAATTGCTTTATGACGCATATATGCGTCACTATTAAAGTTGGGGTTATAAGATCTGAACACCAAAATTTTAGAACGTAGCTGAAAGCGCATGATTTTATTTGGTTAGCCTGCTTTGATCAACATTATAAATATAAAAATGGATTTCCATTTGTTTAATGTACAAGTTTTACGAACTTTTTTTATCCAATTTTTAATAAAATTTTTAATGTTTTTTATCTCATGGAAAAATGTTTATATGTAAATAAAACCCCATTTAAATATTTAAAATGTATATTGACGCAATTTTTAGTATTTATTCTGCGTATACGAATTTTTTGATGGTTAAAAACTATTGACGAAAAAAAAAAAAATTTCGAACGATGAAAGGAAAGTACCACCATAGTATTTCTCTATATCGTGGTATTTTTACCCATCAAAAAAATCTATAAGAAAAATTAAAGATGCAAAACATCCATTTTTTCTTATTAAGTATACGCCTTTTAAATTTCACAAAAATATTATTTTTTGAGGTAAAAATTTAAAAATTTAACTTTTTTAAAAAAAAAATATTACGGGTACAAATACAACGAATAACTTTATAAAACAAAATTGTTTATTATTTATGCGTTCATTACATAGCATAGTTTGAAAAACATGCTTTTTATCAATTTATGCTTTCATTTCATAGATTAATTCGAAAAACATGCTTTTTTGATTTATTTAGATAGAACAAGAGATAAGAAATCAGCGTCCTAGATACATCGTTGTTTAAATTCATATATCGCCATAAAATAAATGAGATACATGGAATAACGTCTTTCCAAAATGCTGCCATATTTTTTTGTACCATATAAAAAATAAAAAATTCGATATAAAATGAGTTGGGCTTTTTTATACAGTCATGATTAACCCATTAATGTATATAAAGCAAAAAAAAGGATAAAAAAACTACACAAGTAACACTAGTCTAATTACACTAGCGTACCCAAAAAAAAACTACATATATGTGTTGCTGTACAATATTTGCTGTATATTTATAGGTCGTTTTTTACAAAATAGAGCTTTTTCTAAGTTTTTTTGCATGGGGTGTTTTTAAGAAACTTATTAGTTGCAATTGTAATTTTTGTAGAATTTTACGTAAAAACGACAATAAAATTACTTTTAAAAGTATTTGGAAAAACAAATATGTACTTAAGCATTTTTTCTTTGCTTAATATTACTAGTTGCTTACATTTGCATATTACTTTTGCTTTTACACCGAAAGTCGCTATGCCTTTTTTATGTGATTTTGCAAAAATATAAATATCAAAATTCTTACTTTGGAA
>JAQFYM010001130.1:0-39161 GCA_034694785.1 Agrenia bidenticulata | reverse complement strand
TTTCATAAATTGGCTTAGAAGCTTGAAATTTTTTATCAACCTGGCTCGGGCTATATGAAGTTGCACCTGTGAGTTTTAAAATCATATCTACCCCCAATGTTTGCAATTACCAAGACCACCGACAACTTGTGGACAAAAATCTACATTTATTGAGCTGCCGTTGCGTTTTCAATACCCCACCCTGTACTATCCTGTAGGCATAGGGTAAAGTTGAGATGTATGAATTGGACTCGGACAGGGCAATGGCAGAAGATATTTTTTCACATGTCTTGAAACTCGGTCCTATCTCATGTTCTGGTTCCCTAGTCTTCTATAAATAAAAATATCTAAAGGCCAACCGAACTCCAATAACAGACTCCACTTTGTTCCCACATTTATAGGAAATGAATAAAGTCTTTTTCACCATCAAAAGGAGATGCCATCAGCATGAGGCTATATAGCTCCTCCTACGAATCGTGAGTAACTCACAAAACTCACCTTTACAAACTATATAATAATCATAATAATTTTTTCCCTCTCCTCTTGATTCAGACATGCAACCAAGGAGTACAAAGCTTAGTCTGTGTTTATATTAAAGCAATAAAGCTTCTGTTTCCTCCCTTCTTTCTATGCATTTTGGAGCAAAACTAATCGTATACATGCCCGTTCATGGACTATTTCGATATGGATTTTTTCCCTGGTCTGCTTTGCCTATAAAATTAAATGAGCTATTGAGCTTTAAAATCGGCTCGGTAGTTTTCGAGTATCAGTGACAATGATAGACAGACAAACATTTACAGGGAACTATTAATGGGTCTATATTGATAAGGACCTTTTTGGGGCTGAAGAGTGGAGTTTTTCGACAGCTCATAATTATATTTCTGTCCTGCTCAAACAAATATATTTAGGGAATTATAGAAAACGCTATGGCGCGTGCGCTGGGTCACCCCTTTTGACGAACATCTTTTTGAAGTTCAGCGGTCTTTTTTTTCGACAGAATCATAAATATTTGAATGAGCTATTCAGCTTAAAACCCGGTCCACCAGTTATTAGTGAGTAGGGAATGATACAAATGGATATTTTTCGGGGATAGAGTAGATAGCAATAGCTGTATATTAATATCTTCCTCGACTGCATACACAACTATATTTTAGATGGATAAAGCTATAATTTAGCACAAGGGAAGCATGCATCATGGGATTTAGGATGAAAAAAAGTACAAGCCAGCTAGACAGCCTGGATGTTCTGTGAATGTTGGATTTTGGAGGATGTTTTTTTTGACAGAGAGGAAGCAGGAACGAGGAACACGATGGGAGTTCGTTTGAATTATTTTTTCTCACAAAAATCATTCAAGTCCGAATTTTCTAAGGTGAGTTCCAAAGGTTAGAAACTAATTTCATTGGGTGAGTTAGCCTTTCATGTGAGTTGATTGTTGACTAGCTTTTCCATGGCTTATGGCTCCTTGATCATGTGTCATGGTCACTTTTTAAGCTTTGAGGTTTATGAAGTGAAAAAAAGTTTATGAAATTAAACTTTTCGTTTATTATGAGCTTGTTCACGCAGTTTATTGAGTAGCGGAGCTAATTTATGTGGATATTCGTGTGTCCTTCCGTCCGTCCGTCCAGAAGATAACTTTCGACCCGATCAATTGCTTCAGGCAATTAAAAATCAAAGCTACTTGAGCTATTTGGATGTATACGTCTGAAAGTTGCTTACTTATTTCCTCCCTTTGCCGAAAACAAAGTTCAAGTTCCCGATCTAAAAAAACATTCATTAAAAGAATTTATACTTTTAAAGTAATCAAATAAAAATTACTATAAACAATTTTTTCATGCTCTAATTCTATTAAATTTAATTTAAAAAGAGTCAACAGCTAGCTCCATTTTTTAATCTAAAAAATATGTCCTTCAAAAGTAATTGGATTATCTCTGAAAAACTCTAATCTTCTTGGCCCAACTCTGATGGTAATATATCCTGCCCCACTTGCTTACAAGCCCCAGTGACTAAGTTTTATTTAAAGATCATGAAGGTAATTAAAGTTAATAAATGTATAGTACAAGAGATTGTGAGCTAAAGAAGTGGATACGCTTTGACAATGACATTTCCCCGTATCTCCTGTCAACCTGATTTGCTCAGGTTCCCAACTCAACCCGTCCTGCAAACCTTTCAAAATCCCATCAACTCCAATTACGAATTGACAAGGATCAGCAAACATATATTATTACTAACAACAATAACACATTCTAAATATTATTTATTTAATTTCCTTTAATAATATTTACTACCATTCTGAATCACACAACCCATATTATATTTGAGATGCCCCACGCCCCAATTCTAAATTCAAGAACCGCTACTTCTCTTATCTTCAAAATGTTCAAAATGTTCACAACATAAATAGGGTTGACGATCGTAATGATAGTCGTCATCAGTATGGTCATGGGGATGACAGTCGGCACTCGACAGTCTCATAGATTTTAGAATGGGTTCAACCCCTTAAAACCCAGTAGCTCTGTCCTGAGATTCTATGTTAATGAGTGAAATTGTTTAAACCCCACAGGGTTTAATAACTTGCTGTTGATAACTGTCGTGTCGAAAAAAACTCAGTTTCTAGCCTTCCATGTTTACCTCGTTGCTGCATTGGGGTCGGGAGTTTTAGCCCATGTCTGACTTTTTAAATATTAAATTATACATTTAAAAAAATACCTAGCTCCTATATTATACAGCCCAAGTCCCTGTGCCGTAATTCTGACTCTCGGCAGTTGTGGAGAGAGTGTGGCGTTGTAAATGTTCATGAATGAGGATAGATAATTATATTGGTATAGGTGCCAGCAAACGCTAGACATGTGTCACATGGGCTCGTTTTCAAAAGTTGCAAGTTTGAGCACGGAATGACATGACCCTGGCCTAAATACATGTTACTTAAATCCACAAGACCCTCTCGGGCTCTCTGGTCTGGACGCGGTCTAATAAATCACGCAAACTGCACATGATAGTGCACACACACACACTGCATACCAAATATCAAGACACGTCAGCCCTATTTAATAATCCGACAGGCCACTATCCTTTTTTATATAATTACCGCAGTTTCATGCCAAACTAGGCCCGTGACTCTTTTATTGGGTTGTCGTATGTAATGGAACCCTGTTAGGGTAACAGGATTGAGGTTGACTCTTGATTATATTCTGCTTTAACAGCCCGTTCATAAATAACGAAGAGTAATCATAGGATTCCATAAATGGCTGTAACTGTTTTTTAACATTAGTCTTATGGAACAAAGGTATGGACGAGGGGATAATTTACCAGAACGTTTATCAATACGCCAAAACCAGACGGACGGACAAACTGACATTAGATTCGCACAAAGATCTACAATACTTAATAAGTAGCCCTTACGTGTTGTGCGTGTCCTTAAATTTATGCTTCTTCCTTGAAAGTTGAGCTATATTCTTTAAGTTTTTGGTAGCCCTGTTCAAGTATCAATCGTAATATAATGTTCCCAACTCACTGTGGTTTATTTGCACAGAGTTTAATTTGTGAAATGGCCAGGCCTGTGGCGTAGTTTTATGTGTCGGGTGGGGTCGGCCCTAAATTTAATCTCTAAAGCCTTTGTGCAAAAGTGTGGGTCGGCGTTGTGGTTTTAATTCCGGTAGTTGAGAGAATGCAACTTTTAGCCACCTCAAATCAACCAAGAGAAAGGGTTTTTCGAAAGTTTGGATTACTGTAATTACAATCAAGCTCCGTTCTCACTGCTTCCATAATATGAGGAATCTAGAATAGAGAAATCAAGACATTGTTTACGAGTTTTAATAAGATGTTTTACGAGCTTATAAAAGAGATTAATATGGAAAAGGAGGAGTGCATTTCCGTAAAAGCTATTATATGTAGGATTTTGTAATTAAAGCTGGGAACACATATTTTAAATATGTGTGTGTTTGTATTCATAGAGTGGGATGCTGTAATTTTAAAATTTGAGAACTGCAGCACACGCACGTAAAATATAAGCTGTTTTGGTTACGGGAAAGTTTGAGCATTTTTCCAAGACTGAAAATACTTTTTTAAACGTTGTTTTTTTACTTTCGTTTTTAGAGGTCAGGAGTACTTTTCAAGACACTAGCTATAGTTTGTGTCAATAGGTCATAGTCAACACACTTTGTCCCTGTCGTTTTAATGATGAAAATTATAACAGGGAATTCCCGGCAAAATTTCCATCTTTGTATCTTGTGCCTTTTTACAGCTATTTAATTCTAACGGCAAGCCATAAAAATCCTAAATAATATCTGAAAGAATTTAGAAATCCAAAAACTCTTGACCTTTTTACAACTTAATACATCTTCAGCCTTCCAGCCTTCTCTAATTACAAAATGGCCAGAGTTTGAATATTGCTTGTAGTTGTTTATAATCCAGCTTTTAAAATAATTATGGAAAACTATTTAACGTATGTTACATGAATTTAAGAAAAATAAGATAAGCTTTCCTTGACGTCACCCACACAAAGAAGCTATTCATCATTACTTGTCGAACTATTTAGAATGGATACGGAATGTCAGGATTGACTTGATGGAATTATGAGGAATCCAATTCAGCCTTCCTTTGTATTTTTTTTACTATGGCATTCGATATGAAATATTTTTCCACATTGATATCAAATAAGAATGCTAACATTAGCTGTTCTATACAAGTCTCACATATTTCAATAATCATTTCATCACGTCATTTCTATTGAACCGTTTTGTGCAAGTTGACATTTGATATTTAAATTACAAAATTCAATAAATAAAGTAGACTCTTGTGAAATTGTGTTCCATCATTTTATCAAAATTATTTTGAAATTATATTAAAATATTATTTTGAAAATTAATAGCAACCCTTGGCAAAGTTGATGAATAATAAGTATGCTGTTTTTAAAGTTTAATCCACCCATGACCAAGATGATGATGGTAACATTTATATTAGCCTATTGTTTTCAGAAAGCCCTATTCAAAAACAATATGAATTAACTCAAGCCTCTAATAGTTTTAGATCTCGCGAGCTCTTGGGAAATTTTTTTTATGAACAACCCAATTAATTCAATCCTGGCCAAATATTTTTCATTCTAAAAGTATTCGTCCAAATTTGAACAGATCAGCACATTTCAAACCTCCAACCTCCAACTCACAACTCCTACATAATTCCTCGTCATCTCCAATTTAAGTTAATAATGCAAGCAATAAAAGCCACGATGATGACATACATGTTTTTTTTCTCGCAACCGATATCATATTTTGTTATTGATCTGTCAGCACAATTATATTGTTCCTTGTGTTGAGTCATTAGGTATTTAGTCCCTTTTCCCCCATCTCCCTTACTTGTGAAATAAAAAAGCTTGGACCATAAACCATGCAATAATATCCTAACGGCTCTTGAATTGACAGGTGACAAGAGAGAGGTTTTCCAATGTCGACTCTTGAGTTCAATTTTTGCGACATATATTTACGGTTTTTATTACGACTGCAATATTTATGCCTTGGGGCCGTGGCTTATGTCCCGGGGCAAATATACCCAAGACAAAACACTAAGAGACACATATGTCTAGGACATTTACTCCAGGAAAAATATGCCTGAGAGTGCTACTGAGACATATATGCAGGAAGAGAAATATATATATGCATATATACCTTGGGATCAAAATGCCTGAAGATCAATAAGGCTGGAAATAAAAATGTCTGGAGACAATTGTGTGTCAATTTCAAAAACTTCCAAAAACGACAAATAAGTCTCAAAATTTTGTTCATAAATGTCTCCAGACATTTGGATCTCCAGGCCTACTAGTCCCGACACATACTTCGTCGACATATATGTCTCATAATAATATTGAATAAATCAATATCCCCATTGTAAAATGATAGGGCAAGGAGGTGTGGAAAGATGTTGTCAATGGTAAGAATAATATAATGGAACGACAACAATTCCAAGATCCAATATCCATGCCCAGGGCTAACTTTTCCCAACCTCTTTCATACTAAGATTACGACTTTGAAGTCCTCTCTCCAAGTGTCACAGTACAAACACATTAGGTATATGTGTGTGTAATAGTAATAATAGTAAAATTAATACAAACACACTTACGTACATGACGGTACACTTATGACATTGTTGGGCAAGTCTGCCATTCTCTACACGAGTTTCAGCCAGCTCAAAAAGTTTTGCGAGACAGGAGGGGGCAAAAAACTTGTTGGTACGAGTACAATGACTAGGACAAAAAAGTCAGAAAGTTTCCTGGAGATTGTCAAATGTGCATACGGGTGCAAAAAAACCATCAACATAAATAAAATATCCAATGCTTTTTCGCACACTGCCAAATCCTCTAAACTGGTGGAGGTGTCACCTTGAGAAAAGCCACACTTGCTAGTGCCCCCATCACCACCGTTTAGGACATGCCATGCACTAAAACGTCATTCGCTAGTGTATATAGCTCGGGTTGTGCAGGACAATAAAAGTCCATGACACTACCGACTTGCAAGTGACAAACTCTTTACACATAAAAAAACATAAAGTGCCAACTTTTTTTGTCTAGCTAATAAAAGCAAAAGTAAAGTTGGAAAGTTTTGAAGAAAAAATCTTAATGTATATTTTAGCAGTAGGTGCAGTGTGTGCCTCGATACATGTGGTGTCAAACATGTAGAAGGAAATGAATACATAAACATGCATTTTTTATCATGTATGCATCATGATAACAATAACATGCTAAAATAAATTCTGAAATCTACTCTATATTCCCTTATAATGTCTGTCTGTTTCACTACTTGACCAATTTTAAATCTGAATAGCTCATTCCATACACTAACATAAAGAGGTCAGAGGCCTAATTAGGATGCTGTCGAAAAAATCGACATTTGACCTCCAGAAATAATTACTTTTCAATATTGGCCCTTGAATGGTTCTATGATTTCTTTAAAATCTCTCTGTTTGTTTGCTTATTTATCTACTTGTTCATAATTTCTGAGTGAATTTAAAGCTAAATAGCTCATTCAATTTGCTAGAATAGGTCAGAGATACATAGCCATGATATTGTTGAAATAATCAACCCTGAATCTTAAACAATGTCCTTATCAACAGTGGCCCATCAATGGGCTTGTACATGCCTAGTTCTTAATAAATGCCAAGCATATCTGGAATAATTATATTTCAAGTTGCATATTTCAGAGTTTTTAGTGTTTCTAAACGACTGGGAGTGATTTGTTTTTACACAGCTGAAAAAAAATCAAAGTTCGGATGAAGAAAAGTTTCCTCGCCAAAAGTCACCTACTTATAAACCAATTGTAAAAACGATCTTTAAATTTTAAAAGTTAAAAGGTGGAAGATGGAGATTTGGAAAAAGAGGATTGGATTTTTAGATCTAGAATTAAATAGCTTTTCCATTGCTACAACAGATTTTTAAAAGTGCGAGATCTTTTTAAACTGTACATTTACATAAGGAACACCCCTTAGGAAAGTGTTGGATTTTTAATCAGTTGTACGTGACATTTTAGTGCCACTATGGTGCCACTTACTCCTTTTACATGGAACAGGAAATGCACCGGTTGTCCGACGCTGTCAACCCAATGCAATTTCAGGTGGTATTTTTGACCCGGTGTGATTTACTGGGAACGCACATATAATAAATCCCAGCCTTCTTATCATATCCTATCATAACTTTGAGTAACTATGGGGTTATATTTACACCTCTGAGGTGTGATTTACGACCCATTCCTGTCTTTACTTTCAAAACATAGACAGCATTTAAATTCTCTTTCTCGTGCCAAATATTTTTTTGCAAAGGCTATGAAGCCTATAAAAATAATAACTGGGGC
The DNA here is from genome assembly GCA_034694785.1 of Agrenia bidenticulata. Lineage (NCBI taxonomy): Eukaryota > Metazoa > Arthropoda > Collembola > Entomobryomorpha > Isotomidae > Agrenia > Agrenia bidenticulata. Next base: position 31,347 of record JAQFYM010001130.1, on the reverse strand, counting down.
CGAGGTTGTTGAAAAGTGCATAAACTGCACATTGATTCATGTTTAGTGAGAGACTGGAGAATCATTAAAAATAACAAGGAGGAAGAGCTAAAAGTAAAACGGTGACTGGCATGAGTCACGTGTCATTTGCCACAAGAAGAGTAGCAAACAAAAGTGTTGAGGTTTAATAGGTCAGGGGATTTAATGCCAATCATAAAATATCACATCCAACTCAGAGGCTTAATATTTATCGAGCTGTTTTTTTGGGGACATGAAAATATTATTTTTTTAACGACCATGAGAATAATAACATATTTTATATAGCCAGTCCTCCAGTCCAAGTTAAACCTAAGATTCTTATCTAAATCCAAAGAACATTTTTAAAACAAATCTGAGATAAAATACAATCGGGTATTGTGAGTTGTAAGTAGCGGGGAAGTGTCAGATTGTGTCAAGCATTAAGATTGCAAAATATGTCAAGGCACAATAACACGTAGCTTAGATTTTAATTCTATTTCTGATATTATATTTTATTAATTAAATTATTTTTGATGTCAATGTTTTTTTTTACTTGAGGAACACAGCCGGGTTGATTCGTCCAAATAAAAGGAAAATTAATTTAATCAAGGTTGCTAAATTTCTAATTAAAAACTGACATTACTAAAAAAAAATCATATTTTCAAGAAACCATTAAGAAATTGTAATAAGCTTATCCAACTGCAAAAAAACGCCATGAATTGTGCGATTTAAAAAACCCATCTTGGTATTCCATCAGTTATTTAATTAGACCTAAAAATGTGTTTAAAATCCATATTCAAACTTTCTGATAAACTCACAACAAGCTAAATTCCCAAATTAAGCTCATTCATATCCAAAGGTCAACGTAATTCAATTATTTTGATTATATTCTTTTTCAAATCTCTTTCCTCAATTTAAAAAAAATCCAAGGTACTACAGAGAGATACCGGACCAAATCCGCCATTTACAACTTGATGTAAAAACAAGCGTCTATAAAACTTGACCAACTTCCGTTCCTTAATCAAGTTGATCCAACCATTTCCTTCCTCTCTCATCTCTTGACCCAAACGAACTAAACTGTTGCAAGCCTTTCCATTTACTTTTATGTGAAGTTTCCTTCACAGCTCACCTTCCCATATTCCCAGCTCTTTTAAACTTTTTGACTCGACTTGTACGCAACTAGCTGTGCAAAAAACTACAAGTTATGTTATACATCCCTACATTAACGAGGCTTGAACGATAACCTTCTCATAGAGTTGGGGATGGAGAGTAGTTTTATGTACACAGACACGCAATAAAAGCCTCATCCACATCCGGACAACCAGAACCCGCTGGTGGTGGTGGTAGTTTGAATCCAATCTACTGTGTTTTTATCCCGCAGTTGTAAACCACAGGCCCGAATGGGGCCAACAAAATTACTAACCCTTTTTGAATTTTGGTCAATTTTTCAGCATTTTAAAATATTAGCATATCTGGCCTACCTACATAAATTAGTCAAGCGCATCGAATGAGCTATTGAAATCTCAAATTGGACTGGCAGTTAAGAATGACTTGTGAAACAGACAAGCAAACAAACATTTCAAGGGAATTATAGAGTGGGTAGCAAATTCAAAACTAACTCTTTTAGAGATTCTTAATATTCTCCTCACATTCTAAACCAAATATCCATCATCCATCTTGGTCCTAAAAAGTTTCTTGGATTTTTTAAACACAGGATCTCAGAGATACTTTTTGATAGTTTATACAAGGTTCTAAAAATTTTTGCGGACTCGATAGTTTTCAAATATATTTTCTAAACAGTTGAGCTCTCACAATTTCAGAGCCAGTAGGAAGTCACATATGATTTTGATTATGACTATCAGGCTTTTGAATATTGCACAGGAAGATGATGAGTAGGTGTACGTGAGGAGATTGAAGTTTACGTGTTTTGTTTTGTTCAGCAAACGTTAAATCTTTTTATTTGTTATCACTTTGGAAAGGTTTTCCTTTCCTGCAAGCCCCTCTGATACTAAAACTATATGCCCCCCTGCTCAGACAAAATATAATCATCCGTAAAGCTTATGATGTTCTGCCATCCTATTCGAGATTATAAACTTAAGCTTTTTCAAAAAGTCACATCCTCCAGTCAAAATATTAGCTACAGCTTTTTCACTGGGAGGGCTACGGAAAATATTGGCCCTTCCAAAGTCCAATACTCAAGGCTTAAAAAACAAGAGCTTATTGAGCTATTTATTCCGGAGGGGCGTTTCTTACCCATCTAGAGCTTTTAGAGTCTATCATGTAGTATGGGGCATTAGGGAGGTTTCGATAGAGGGAAAAATATTGTTCTTGTGACTGTCGCTAAAAAAATCGATCTGTAATTCGATTGTACAACTTAAATTCCCATAATTATTCCTAAGTTTGTACAATAAATTGCTACTCATTGGCATTTGATGGTCTGAGAGTCTTGAGCAAAAATACGGCATCGCAACCTCTTTAAATTACATTGGTCACAAACAGAAGGTTTTAAAACAGTCAAAACGTCCCTATCGTTCTATATAATATTAGCACGGTCCTTTAGAGAAAAGTAACTCGCTCAGGAGACAAAGCGGCTTAGCTTATTGAAATCAGGTTAAGCCCATGTTACGTCATATCTCGTCTACAGCAGATTATCTGGAGGAGGAATCAGTCCATCAGCCAACAGGTTGGGACAAGAATTGTCGAGCACGACGACAAAAAAGGTAGGGAAAACTAATGGGAAGAATCCATTAGGGCAAAAATCCTTAGCTTTTTGATGATTAGTCGTCAATTATGGATTAGAATATGAAGGAGAGGGGAGGGCCCGGGGGGAGGGACAAGTGACTAACTTTATGAGAGCTTTTTTAGCTCTGTGTGCAGCCCATTCATTCCAGAGATTTTATCGATACTTTGTCCACTTAAAAAGTTTGTAATTGAAATTTAAAAGTAAGACTTTTTTTTAAATAAAGTTTAATTTGGTTTTGATTAACTGTTTTCCCAATGAAATTCTCAATTCTATTACCAGGTAATCACAAATTTACCAATAATCCAGTTTTCAAAACTATTCTATCACAAGAAATGTAATCTAACTAAGAATTGGGCAAGGATTTCTGTGTGTGTGTGTGTGTGTGTCTGTTACCAGTTGAATCTACTCTATGATAAAATTGCAGTGCCCCTGCACTTTGATGACGTCTCTTGCGATTTTTTTTTCTAGGCGATCTAGGCGATGCCTGTTATAGCGGGCACCGATGGCTTGTCTAGACTAAGAAAGGCAGAATCAAAAGAAATTGGGCAACAACCCAGTTACGTAGGGATTCAATACCAAATGAAATTTTTATGCGCTGTATTTAGTCAACATTTTTAGACATTCCCGCATAAATGTGCCAACTCGAATATAGCTTTTGAATCCTTCTTACAACAACAATTAAATGTACACAATCAGCAGATGGGGCTGCACAAATACAAATAGATAATTGGCAACAATTAGTCTACAAATCTTACCTGCCTCCACTTATCCAGTATTAGAGAAATAGTCCAAGGCTTTTCAAACATCCACCGTCAACAATACCCACGCTAATAAATACTTACAAGCTCTAGGTAGCCAAGCTACTACTGAAGCTAATGGGCAAACACAAATGGACCTTACCGGTCCGCCGTGTTTGTATTAAAGTCCATTAGAAAGGGTTGTCATCCACCGTGTCATCCGACTAATCTGATCACACATCGCCACCTTACCACCAGCTTCTAGATTTATCCTTATACCCAAACCTAATACTTATTTCTAAAGGCCCAACCAAAAAAAAATACCACCTCAAGCCAAGGGTATACCTTTAACGTGTGACTCTTGAGTCTTGAGTGTCTCAAAGTGTCGATTAGTTTAGAATGGAGACATGGACTTTGAAAGGCTTTAAAAGGCTAGGGATGTCTTTTCCCCGTCTCCAAACTCTTCAGTACCTCTCAAAGGACAAAAAAACGGATTTTTTTATCCACATTATTTATCGTCCAGAGACTGTTTAGTCATTGAGTCGTTTTAGTGATTTGAAATGAGGATGAGGTGTGAGGAATGAAAAGTAAGTGCCAATTCTTAACTAGAGATACATAGACATCCGCAGTGCTTCTACAAACACAACTAGCGGGCTCATGCATGAGGCATACAGACCTTATCCTCATATGGTGGGGGCTATAAAAGGGGCCCTTAATCCAGGGCCCAATTGCATAGGTAAATCGAGAATTTAAATATGACCACTAAAATTTGTCCCTGAGTTCTAATTAGGATTTATTGTCAAAATTTTTAAACTCGAAATAGGCATAAGTTAATGAAAAAATAAGACTTAGCAAAGTCAGACATACATACTTACAAAGTGTATTATTTTTCAGAATCGATCCACAAAATGTCCCGCTAATCCCAATAAACTCTAAAAACTTAAGGTTAACCAAACTATATTCTATTTGGAATGGGAGCCTGGATACATGAGCCCCCGTCATCTCAGTGCTCTCCTCCCTTTACAAGTCATTTAAATTTAAAATTGTTCCAGAGGGTCCTCCCCACGATGCAGTACGGACATGATCATCCCATATATTATTACACACCAAAGAGATGAGATTGCCCTTGATCCACTCGAGTAGGAGAGAGTCAAGGCATAAAGTCAAGCGTTTCATAACCAAGAGACAAAGTAACCGGTCCCTTGGAACAGTTTTCCCCCCGATTTTGATGAGACTCCCGGGAAATATGCTGAAAGAAGGGGGATGACTAACAAGATGTACACACACACACACATACACAGATATGAAGGAGTCTAGTTCCCTTTATGTGTATAATATCTCCTTGTTATAGAAAGTTATTAAGAGCCCTCACGTCATAGTCCAGAGCTACTGGGTAGCTTCATTGTACAAGTACAAAGGGCTTTTCCTTGAAAAAAAATGAAATAAAAAAGGCAGGGAAAAGGGCTCCTGGAAAAAGTGGATGAGGCTCTTCTCATTTTTGGCCAAGAAAGGCCCCCGCTGCTCTATTTTGTTGAAATGTCAACCCCCCGGTCATAAATCTTATTAAATGACTTGTCCAAAAATCACGCTTCGTCCTCTCACGATGGATTCTCCTCTACTCTAGACTTGGAGGCTGCAAGGAGTCTTAACCAAGTCTTGTCGAGGTCATTGAGATATCAGAGAGGGGAATTGTATGAGAGGACTTTTTTTTATGGAAATTCCTTATTACAAAAGTGTCCCTAAGCCTTTGAGTTAAGTAGAAGGATTTATTTGAAGAAATTCTTTTCAAAATTTCAATAATTTCACAAACACTATCAAGGGATTTTTTTACGATTGACCTTCGACATAATAAAGAAGAGGGGGAATCCTGAAATCTTTTCACTATTTCCAAATTACATGAAATATTTGCTTTTATTTAGGATATTCTATTTTTTACAAATAAGCCTGTTGGGCGAGGGATTACAGGAGGTAGTTCGGGCTCAAGAAATCTTTATGGAAGGTTGGAGAAAGAGCTCTTGAAAAAAATGCTCTTGAAATTATATCTTTATGGATTATGGCAAAGACATTATTATGTCTTGAGCAAAGATGAAGACAAGTCACTACTCGAGTTCTTTTTTTTTTAATCCCTAACATTCAAACTACCCCCAAGTCGTAATAATCGGCGTGGAATTGTCTAACAACCGCACGAGAGCTAACGCACTTACCCGCTTTTTTACGTTTTTTATTACCCGGGAGATCCTATATTATTATACGACCTACTGTGATATCACATCATGGAATCTCCTGAGCAAGAAGCTGCTAAACTCCAAGTTTTTCAATCCACTAAAGTATACAAAGACGGATATGAGATTTATTCATTGTTCCTATTTAAGACATTATTACACTTTCTCTCAGTTATCTACTCTATAATTGCGTAAAAATGTCTGTGAGAAGTTATCATCTCGACGGACGGAAGGACGGGCATAAAATTCTGATAACTTTATAGACAAAGGAGAATGGAAGAATATCCCAAGCCCTGTATCGTTTTATTTTCTAGAGATGATTTACATCCCTCCAAGGCAAGTCCCTCTGCTACTTTACAAAAGCTCGTGTGTAATAACAAAACAATGAACAGGGGATTACACACACCACTCTCATATGGCACAGCCACCAGCCACCCTGTAATGTCACCACATTACACAGCCCTAATTACACAGCCCTAATCGGCCTACTAAAAGACCAAGATTAAAAACCCTGTGCAATTACAAACGCATAAAATACGTATTTAAAAAAAATCCACACCGTACATTTCCCCAGCAAATTAAACTCTAAAAGTTCCTTGGACATGCAAATATTTCATTTCACACCGCTCCTCCCCAAACTGCTTCCCCAGCCCCTTAAATCCCAAGGCACCTAATTCCCTTCGGATCAGTTTGCGGAAACTTAGGACTAACTTTAATAAAGCTGCCCCCACAGACAACCAACCGAGTCTGTCCCAGTCTCATTCATTCTCCCACATTGTGTAGAGGAGGAGGGGGCAAGTGCACTTGTAATCTTAATGGTCAATACCTCACAACTTCAGGCCGTTTCTTCCAAGTCGCAACTCAGTCCTGAGGAACGTGTATGCATTTTTAGAAACACGGAATCAGATAAGCCCAAGAAATATAAGGACTGGGTGAATTAAATATGAGAAGCACGGAGGAGTGCCGTTGGTCAAATGTCGACATGACATGACACATATGACATGTATAAGCCGACGTATTATGACACACTCTATATGTCCTAGTATGATTATAAGCATGGAATTATGAGAGAATAGAGAGAGAGGAAAGTCGCAAAAGGGTATGTAACTCTGTTGATAAAGTCTCATTAAAAAATTAGTATGCACTTGACTAGACTTCCTCGACAGGTATTTAATGAATATTCACATCCTGTAAAATAATAGCATCTCCCTTGTAGATTTATTTATACCATTTATCCATGTAGAGTTGACGCATTTCCCAAAGTGGTTCAATCTCAAAGAGAATCATCTCAAGTTATGGAAAGTTGTGACTAATTTTAGGGAAATTCAAGCCCAAAAAGCCCCTACTTGGAAATTACCTGTCACAAGAGATTATTAAATATTATTGTGTGAGATGATGGTGGGGGGTGGGGGCTAGAATTCTCAGAATGTTATTCATGTCATAGTGTAATTAATTCTACTATATAAATCCATGATTACCATGAGGGTTATCAAAATCTGCTCAGATAACCCCAGAATATTTTTAATTTGCTGTTTTATTTGAAGGGCTTGTAGGAGTGCAAAAATATTTCCAAGTATTATCCGAATCTACTAAGACAGTATTATAAAAAAAAACTAGTGTGTATTTTTCCACCCACCCGGGTATTTTGTGCATTCGGATTTGTGGCCATTGTACTGCCCACTACACGGGTCTCAAGAAATGTGTATCAATATCAAACCCCGGAATTCCTCCATCCTAATTTATATTAGAAACGGAGGGGCCCTATAAAGGATTTACTACCCACCTCCCTTCTGTCATAAATAAATATTAAGCCAAATAAAACAATATCGTGGAAAGGGAGAGGAAATTATGCGTGTAAGTGGACAAGGCATGCCAAGACTTTCAAGCTACAGGGAGACTTGGAAAAACTTCCCAACCACCACCGACAAGCCTCTCTCTATATTTAAATCCCCATATTTAAATACTCCCGTATTCACTCTCCAGGCTCTGCTTTACCAATTTAACAGCTCATACCGTGCCCAACTGATATTATTATCATTATTATTATTATTATTACTATTACTTCTACTACGATGATCGTTAGTGTGTGTGTACATGTATGTGTGGTTAATGTCTTTTGGGAGTTTCATAATAAATTTGGAGCTCCCATAACGTTCCCTCACAAGAGGTTTGGTGATGTACGGCCGTGAGGAAGGAATTTTCAGAATGTATCAAAGTTATATACGTCTACTAGAGGGATTAACTTTGAGCATTCTGTAAATACCCGGTCGGGTATTCTATTATTGCTCGACGGTGTTTAGGCCAAAGTCACATTTCCTCTTGGAACAACACTGGGCGCAAAAAATGAATATTACATTCTCGGCAGCTATGAACTTTACTACGGGAGAAATTATGGATTACTACGTGCTGTAGTAGCACAAGTATGTGTACACACTTAGATAAGATCTGTCTCAGTCTGAGAGATTTCTAAGGCCAATGACACCCACCCAACCTACAATCACTTTCGGGTGGAGGTGGATTTATAAAACAAAATATTCGTATGCAGAACACCGGGCTTTAAGGGCTGTGAGGACTCTTTGGGGTGTTTATGATTAGCTTTGATAATTTTTCTGAAACTACATCCGGATTCCGGTTTCTAGAGACATTTGGACATGTCGCACATAAAGTAGATGGTTGTGACAATTATTACATGCATTATGTATACGATATATTTATGTAGAAGAGGCACGGATTCCAGGCTAGTGTTCATAACACGTGGGAATGAAATTATAAATCAAAGCCGGTTTGTCGTTTTGAATCGTCAATAGTCAACACTCGGGTTTTATTAAAATTTTGCCAAAAATTGCGAATATTTCTCAACTTACCTACACGCCGTAATAAATACATTTAGAAAATATTGATCAACTCCACCCGGTAGTGTTCCTCCTTCAAAAGGCCAACAGTCCGCTGTGCAAATATAGTCATTCGGTGTCGTTAAATTTTTGAACGGGTCGTAATCCCGGAATATAATCCCAACGAAATTAAGCCCTCGATGCAACCCAATACATGAAAAATGTAGACGAGCGAGGAGATAAAATAAATTAAAATCGATTTCAACTTAGATACATTATTGGAGCAAGGCTCAAAAACTCAGTCAAGTTTTGTAGTGTGGCAGTGTCACCTGAATAAATCATCTGTCTTTCTAGCATAGTTGGGCACTCCTCTGGTCATCTGCTTCATATTTTGTAATCCGCACTCCAGCCAAACCTCGGGCACTCCAGCTCTCCGCACTCCAGCCAAACCACGGGCCTTCCAGTACTCCGCAATCCATTTCATATTTTGCAATTCATACTCCAGCCAAAAATCGGGTATCAGTCGTATCAGCATAACCTGGAGCACTCCAGCCGAGAATGCGAATCGCCCAAATATGCTTTCTTCAACTGGAGCTCATCCATATAGGCTCAAAGAGCATAACCGATTTCCACTACGAGTATTACGACTAGCAGCTATACAACACCGGAAAAAAGGGACTCCTCTGGGCCGTTGATCCAATTTCGGCTTCAAACTCAACTTTATGTACATAATAAAAAAAACGTGACAAGGGACTGTGGTGGTTATTCACTGGGACAAGTTGAACACTTTCTGTCCTTGTGATGGTCAATATTGGAATTGACCATTCTGGTGGATTTCACAGTTAGAAAGTCTTATCTTTTAGGAAGTTGAATACGGATTATCCATAGGGAAAAAAAGTGAGACTGGAGAGACCACACGGATTGAGCAGAGAGGGATTTCATGTCATTCAATCAGGGATTTTTTTCCCTCACGTGTTTAAATAAATATGAAAACTAAATAGTGTGTGCATAGCACATACACGAACGTTAGTCATCGCTCAGAGAGTTGTTGGCATTAAGCTCTGTGTTTGAGCCGTATGATTTTGATGTAGTTGTGAGAGACAGAAATGTTATCAGAGCAAACGCTGTGTGTCATAATTCTCGTAATTGAATGAAAAGGTGAACGAGAGGTTGAGCAAACAAAATGCTGGCTGCGATATACTCAACGAGCTTGTAACACTTGTAAGGAAACGCACGTTAATATTATTACAATCATAAAGCAAACAAGATAACATGTTCTGGGGGGTGTCCTTGCTTTTAAAGAGATGAGATTTGACAGGATGAGCTCCAGAAAGTGGATCGAAATTGACGCATGGCCTCGGCTGATGCTCAACGTTTTTTAACCTCGTTTAACCTAACACTTTGAATTTTAACAGGGTTCATCAAAGGTTGAACTGTAGATTGTTACTTTGAACATTTCGACAAAAGGATGTGGGGTACTCTGAGAAGAGTTTTCTCTATGGTTGGATATAAGTTTTTCAAAAATACCGGCAATATTTGACTTTTCCCGCTAAAATGTCTACAGTAAATTAAGGGTAGCTTATTTAAGATCAGATAAATGTGATTTTAATTTAATTTACTAAAATAATTTATATATTGTCTATATCTATATTTAAATTTGAAACAGACAGGCATGGGCAAAAGCCACGCTCATTCAAAATACAAGGCACAAGAGATATTCGCCTTTTGTAACCCGCAATACCCGCATATTTCTGCCTAAATCAAGATAACATAAAAACCCACAGTCAAGAACCCTGGCAGTTCAAACCTCAATTTGCCTAACCCCGTCCGAGGTCAAAATTCAAAATCTTGCGAATTTCTGCTGAGTAGTCCGAAAAATTATTCATAAAAACTGCATGTGAGCAAATTCTGCACAAAATCTCCATTGATGCTATTGTAAACTTTTTGCTCCCCGCCATTTCATTTTACATAATTTCATCCTCTAGCCTCAAACTGGAATCAATAATGCCCCGGTCCATCAAAACAGTCACTTAAGGGAGACACAAGATTGTACTCTTGTCTTCAAGGCTACACATATGTACTCGTAGATTTACACAATCTCGCCTTATACTATCTCATGTAATCTCATGTACTTTCATGTACCTATAAAATACCCTGATGTTCTAAGATTCTAAAGATGATCGATCTATTCCCCGAGACCTTAGCCTTTTGTACTCTTTTTTAGCTCAACATGAGGGACCATGACAGTACTTTAGAGCACATTACTAGATTATCAACCCGTTGTGCACATCCTTTGGCCTCGCTTTTAGTGATCTGTCAAAAAAAAGCCAGGGGAGAGGGGCATTAGGATTACATTATATTAGGACAGAGAAGCCAAAGGTACATCTTTCCTTGAGATCAGAGTCCAAAAGCTCGTCGTTCTATTTTTTGAACCTTCATCCACAATTTTTCTGGAACATCCGAGGGAGGAAGAGGCTTTATCTGTCACTCACCTTTGGGAAGAAAATCCATTTGAGTTTAGTATTCGTACACACAACACACCGACTAGTCCACAAAAAGACAGAGATATGAATGACGGAGAAAGCCAGAGTCAAATATCCTTACAACAAAAATCCCATACAAAAACAGTTGATATAAGAAATGGCAATGTACACATTTGACGCTGTGATATATCTTTGAAATATAGTTTTATACATAAACTAGAGGTGTCCACAAGCCCGTAAATGGGCCACTATCGTTTAGCTCCTTTTGGAAGGTCCATGGTAGATTTACTATTGAGCTTGAAATCGGCCCAGTAATTTTCGAGGAGTATTATACGTTAGTGAAACAGATAGACTGACAGACAAATGTATGGAATTATAGAGTAGATGCATTATGCAATACGACCCACTGATTTGCTTTAGTGGACTCAGAATTGGATCATCGTGAAAGAAAAGTACAAGATCTAACAAAAAATCGTTATAACATTACTCTACATTTCTACAGCCTACATCTAACGTATCTCGAGGCTTACAGAAATGACAACTGTCAACTAGGATTTAGCCATTTTTCTCACCACTAACCCACGCCGGATAGACCAATTCAATAATATCAAATACTTATCAAGGTTTAAGTTTAAGAATTTCAAAAAGGGAAAAAAATTCTCATCCACACATGACTATCTTATAATGCTCTCATATATGCTCTTATAAAAATATGAGCACCGGGCCAAAGTGTTAGGAATATTTGATACCTCTGTTCAAGAATAAAGAGAGAGAGGTGTGTGTGTTGTGATACTTAGTTGCAGGACCCTTGCTGAGCCTTTCTTAGACATTTTTCTCAACACTTTCAAAATCCTTAAGACATTTTTCTCAGCTTATAGGAGCCTCTGGGTTGATTTAATTTCCTTCAGCTCTGTCACCTCCATTTACTAGACCCACTAGGCCCTACTTACCCATACATGCTATTATTATTATTATTATTATTATTATTCAAACTTGGCACATATACCTTCAATAATTCCTCTCAATCTCTCTCCACTGTATTCTCTGAACTGGATCTCACGCTCAATAGACTTGCAGTGGAGTGTTATAATGGGAAATGGAATCTTAGGGAATATTTAAAGAAGAAAATATTACATTTCTATATAAGCCTCAAAAAGAATGCCGAGCTTGAGCCGTCATCAAAGCTGCGAGGTTTTCCATTGGATTTTCAAATTGGATTGGGGAATGAAATGTTATTGACAAAGCCTAAGCTCATGAGGTCTCCATGTCACCCGAGACATTCTTAAAGGGGGTACAATAGGGTCATTTTAGATCATTCAGTAGAACCGAGGGTGTTGTCCCTCTGTCAATTTCATGTGACAAAATATCATTGTGCAAAGGTCAATAGATTTTTGGTCTCCAAAATGTAAAACGATTTTCGGGGAGGGATGGATCCCAACCGGTTGTGCTTTGCTCAGTGTCCATGGGTCGAGATTGGAGACGAGAGAGGTTGACATGTTTTGAGGATTTTGAGATGACATTTTTTGGCGTTGTGTGCGGCTGAGAATTGTTTGGCCAACTTTCCGCCTCCTTTGTGGTCTCTTGGTGTGTTTGGACTTAAGCGGAGTGAAGGTGGCCCATTGTTCACCCATCAGGCTGGGGATTTATGGACGATATAATTTCTACATTGTTTCCCTCCTGGACATTGTTATTCCCTTTGGTGTGTATTGGTAAGTGTTGAGGAATGGTCGGGGAACAAAAGGTGCAGCGGAGGGACACTAATAAAAAGAGGAAGGATGGACCATGGGGGGCTGACACTCTTTCTAAGCCGTGCACACAACGACAGGCATTGTCTGTGCCTCGAGAGATGAGATGGAGATGACCCTCTTGGGTTCTTAGGGCTTGTTATAACGATATAATTTCTTGGACTTTTACTCCCTGCCTCGTTTGTGTGTTGTAAATTAACCCTGGCAGCAAGGCCCAGCAAGGGTAGGGAAGGAAGGGTCAGTTCTCCTTTTCAGATTTAATTACGTGTTGTTAGAGGGGAGATTGAATCAACAGGAGGTTTTGAGAAGTCCTGAAAGCTTTTAAAAACCGAGCGTATTTGACATTTTCCTTTTGATTAAAATCAATTATGCCAGAATCCCTAAGCTAACCTTCAAATGTCGGTTTCCCCAGCTTCGGTTAATAACGACCGAAAATCGTATAAACACTTGGGCTTACTTTTAAAACACCAGTAACACTTTTCATACTTAATCTCATAGAAATAGAAATACATGATGTACAGCAGCACTTAAAGTCCCACCTCCAAAAAACATACACATGCCGGGGGAAAACCCGGACTAATCCAAAGTTTAGACAAGTAGGGTGGAGAAATCCACCGAATTCCCGTACTTTGTCTTATTTCAAAGGATGACATGAAGGGAGGGTCCCCTCTCTCTCTACGATCCTTCCCTTCTCATAATAATTTCTATTTAGTTTACTTAAGCTTTTGCCACATTATCCTCTTGGTCTTCTGTGAGGTCTCCAGTATGAATCTATGCAAGTAAGCCCCTCTCTCTCAGCCCATACGGGCCTACATAATCAACAATGCTAAAAGACTTTGAGAAAGCAACTGGGAACTTCGGAGTAGGTCGTATACCAAGTTGTAAAGTGCCAGAAAAGCCATTAAAGGCTCCCCTGTACATACAGAACATTACTTCCTCGGCTAACTCCACCTTATCTCAGCCAAAATCCCGAGAACATTAGATTTTAACGGATGTTCCCAAAATCCCAACCTACCACCACTGCCTCACACACTTTGAACAAGTTGGAGATTTTTTCTTACTTAGTTTACACTCGACATTAAACATAACATTACAACTCTGGAGGCACAGACTTGGCAGATATAGAGCCAAGAGTCACACTGACTCTTCAGACACCGCAGAATAACTCTGTTTAGACCTTTTAAGGGTCCATACCGTTTTTTTCAACAATATTAATAGTTAATGGCTCTCTGGATTTTTTTCCCCAGCTTTTTTAAGAACGTCTCCCTAAAGGAATTATTACATGGACTGGATAAGCTAAAAAGTTTTACTTGATCTGTCAAGCTTAAGGAATCTCTCATTAGCTTCAGACCCTCGTCCCGTTTCAATCCCATTTACTTAGGGGCACTAACTAATCTATGCGTAACATGAGAAAAGCTTAAGGCCTTGCCTGGATTTGGGACTCTCGTCTCTAGGGCCATTCGTCAATTACGTGACACAAACCCCCTTCGCACTAGTCCCCTCCCCCTAGGTAGCCCACTTTTGCCAAGACAATACAAAATCATCAGATTCAACAAGTACTAAAAGTCTGAGCCCCCCTCCCATGCTACGTAGTTTACGAACAGCCCCCCTGAAATAACGTGTCATAGTTAGTTTGTTAGTTTTGGTCTGGTTTCGTATGATTTAGACTAGGATGTGGGTGTATGTATGATGATGAGTTGATGGTGATGGTGGGATAACCTCCCTATCCGATTTCCCATCTTTTTCAAATGTAGACTTTCATAGTTTGGTATTCGGTATGGGGCATGAGAGGATATGACAGTCAGTGGTGGTGTGTTTGTATTTCTTTGAGGATTTTTAAAGGCTGCGAGATATTGCGAGGTGTATATGTATATACATATATATATATTTATGTATATACATATTTATATATATGTGCACCCAAGTTTTAAAACAAATCTGGGCGGAAATGTTATCTTGAGAGGAAAGTTTTGTACAAAGTTGAAGAAATGTGAACCACACAGCAGAGATCTGATTTCATCAGCCTTTACCTACACATTAGCCATACAATATGGCATCCTTGATCGTCCCATATCAGATGGGGAAAAAGTTTATGAATCATCTTGTCTCTTTCTCTCTCTTCCTTCTTACTTCTTCTTGGTTTCTAGTCCTTTTTTTTACTTTATACATTTCCCAACCATTTTGGATTACGTTCCCTTTCCCTCTTTTGCATTTCCACATTTCTATTTTGACTCTCGACATTTTTTTTAGGCTCAAGAAATCCCAATGATTTCAGATGAGCTTTATCTCCAGCGTGGAGAACATAATCTTGTGACTACTTGCTCCGATAAATGTTGGGACATCTTCTTGGACAATTTTCCCCTCAAGATGATCTGTAGGGTCTGGGGCCATGCCGGGGTGTCTAATAGAGTAGAGAGGGGACGAGGAGATGAGACGATCTTTGAGGATCTGCAGGCCCAGAATCTTCGGTCCAATTCCCTTCATTGGCTTCGTCTCCAGATGCCCTAATCCAATAAATTCCCATAAACTTCTCACATACTCAATTCATCCGCACCAACGCCACGACCACGTCCTCTTAACTACTTGCTGTAGAGTTCTGAGCTTGGCAGGGTTCCTAGCCTACTAGATTTACCCCTAAAAATGATTAAAATAAGGTTTCTGGGTGATTTTGAAACTATTGGGGTATTGTGATACTAATGCTTTACTCTATGCTTGTTACATGGAAAGAATATTGATTTAGGGGCATAATGAGAAAAAAATGTTTCTCTTTCTACAGCAGGCAATCCATCTTGATGTAAAATCCATAGGAAATCCCAAAGTCTCAGAGATACTTTGGGACAATGGCTTTTCTTTGGTTTACCATAAAAATATCTAAACTGCCTAAAAACGTGGCTCAATCCCTAACTTTGAGTCCCACTCTCGTGAACCCTGTGACTTCCCACAGAACCTCAAACATGACAAAGCCAGAGTTGTAAAAATCCAGAAGCCACATCACATGTAATATGTTTAAGCTTGTAAAGTTTCGTCCCATGTGGCCTCTGATTCTCTCCATCCACCAAACTCTCCTCGAGCCCTTAAATACCCACATGTCTCTAAAGAGTTCCCAAAATCCTCTACCTTCCCTTATAATTCGTAATCAAACATGAAGCTGGAGTAATCTCTTTACTTGCCACCTCCACCAAACACTAGTTAATCATTTCGTTATCAAAGCTCAATTGGCTAAGCCAATACGACGAGCATAAACTGGGCAAACACCCATTTGACAGCTGATCAAGACATTTACGGGAGATGGTGGAAGAGGCTTTGGAAGGCTATAAAAACCCAAGGCGATACCTTATGTCCTAAGATAAAATAAACTCCTAAAAATATATTACACACTCCCGGGTAAGAGGAACAGGGGCTATACACTGGGACATGGATTGGTTTTTGATTTCTGCCAAATAGATAACTTCGATAGGAAGATACCCGGGTACTACTGGAGCTGGTGAAATAGTACCAACGGGTTTCTAATCTCTAAATGCTCTAATATTTTCACATATCAATGGATAGCTCTCTCCCACTGTATGCGTGAGGATATGTGCTATTAGCTAGCAGCTGAGAGTGTCATAAATACCCGGTAATTTATATCCAGAGATAATCCAGGATATTTTTACAACCTCATTCCTAATCATAATCTCATAATGGAAACGTGCTCTCCATTCCCTAGATGATTTCAAATACATTTATCTCTCGTAAATACTAAATATTATATATTAGTACAAGTCCAACTACCAAACTACCAATCAATCTATCTTCATCATTCACCAATTATTAACTTTTCCCAAACTTTGAGTTTGGAATACAGAAAAAAGGTCAGAGAACATAAGATTCCCTGCATTCTATTACAATAGTCACATTTCTCACAATGTATTTATAAGGCCCATCATCTCAGTCTTGCTTTCAAAAAAATGATAATAAATCCATTACAAAAAATACGACCATGATCTCTAATCACGATCCCTCAAGATCAACAATATAGCTCAAGTCCATACTCTCCAACAATGAAACATCTCTAAACTGTCTCTGCAATTTACACAATTTCTTTTACTCCACACTGTCCAAACTATGCAAAAGGTTTCTTGTTGAAAATATTCTATAATCCACCTTGGCACTTTACTACTTGCCACTTGCAACTTGGCAGTAAGGGCTATAATCTGGAAAAGGCATCTCTGACAATAAGTGTGGCCCATTTCAGACCTTTTAAAAGAGTCTCAAGGCTTTTTCTTTTAAAAAAATATGATTTTGACTTCATCTCCGATCTGTATCAATAGATGATCTAACCTTGTGCCTTAATTGTCCCTAGTGGTTGAAATAGCCAAAGAAAATCCATCTATATAGCTCATAGTGGATTCTTCATAATCATAGATATTATAAGACATTCTTTCAATTCAAAACCCAAGCCCCCTCGGGTATCAAATAATCATCAAGTTACATGCCCATTAGATTCAGAGAGGAATTAGATCAGCAGAGAGGATTTTTTTATAAGAGATGAGAGCCAAGCCAAACTACTAACCAGTAGATTCCTCACCGCCCTGGGCCTATTTATCCATTAAGATTTAAGACTGAAGGGATTCTCTTCCATTCCTTGTTCACTACTTTGGCTGTGCAGGTTGAAAAAATATGAAATCATGTAATTTAAAATCCTTTTTTATATTATCAAGGATCGAAGGGCTGCAAGAAATGGGGTACACTCCAACAGGGGAAATTTATACGAATTCCACCCGTCAGAATAAAAATATAAAGATTTAGAATTGAAAAAAAACTAAAAAAAAACAACCTTAAACTAAAAACTACTCTCGATCTGTTGGTTTGCCAGTTGAAGGAATAAAGGAGATCTCGTTGTAATCGTTCCCACGTCAAATCAAATGTTTCAGACTACAAATCATGAACTACGAATGTGTAGATCAGCATGTAATCATAGAGACACACACGAACAGATAATAACATTATCTCAGGACGATCATCACAAAATATCAAAGAGCTCTATTGAGCCAATCCAATACATATGAAGGGATTTGATGCCAACTACTAAACGCAGTATTTAGTAGTTGTCCCGAATCTTTCTGACACCCGGTGAAAATACTGTGGAGTTTGGTCTAACAGATTTTCATCGTCTAATAAAAATCGGTCCGTGGCGGCCATTTTCCCTGGACTGTTAGATCAAACCACACAGTACTTTAAAAATAGTTATGAACCAACTAAAGTGGAAACTTTTCAATTTTGCTTCTGCGTCTGCGCATAACAAAAACATTGATTAAATCCGCTTCTCAAAATACCCCAAGTCTCAATCTCATTATAACAAATGTCTTAAATCCTCATCTCTTATATGACTCTTTTTAAATGAACTTTGATCCTGTAAAGAATTGTAAATTACCACGAAGCAAAGCATGAATCACTAATAAGTGATAAATGAATCACTTCATTTAAAAAGTGACTAACAATAAGTGCCCTGAAGCCTTACAGTTTTAAATATTTCTGTGGATCCTCCATAAGATCCACAGAAAAAAAACACCCAGTCAAGAGAACCCAAACTCCAAAAACTTTCGAGGTCCCGTTGACATTGCATTATTGAAGAGGCGTTCCAAGAGATTCAATCCAATCTTTGCTATTTTTCTCCTTTTTTTTATTGTTCCAACCTCCCACAATCATCCCAAGTCTGCCTATACCACAAAAGAGCCCTAGTCTCTACTTCTGCCTATACCTCCCCAACAAGGAGAAAAAAAAACCCGACTAAGATGGAATGGAAAGGAGGAGGTGTAAAGATAAAATAAATGTTTGAGAGGTACTTTCACTTGTAAATTCTAAATTGTACCACTGACTCAGTTCCCCATGTCTTGCTCGGCTGGGTTAGCTTTACATCTTTCTACTTGGACTTTTGGAGTCAAGGGATTCCACGAGATTCCAGATTTGACTTGAGAGTACAAGGGTGTTTGCATGAGACCGAAGCATATCCTCCCTCTGTTCTACATTATCGATGGGAGTAGTAGGCCAGTGATATCGGAGAAGATGCCCTTATGGGCCTTGCAGGGCCAGATGCCATCCTCAGACGGATACCCTGCCATCCCAATTGTAGGAGGGATTGAGGAAATCCTAAATTGGGACAGTCAGCCAGGACAGAGGGAAAAAACTCAAGGAATGACTTCTCCCGTTCGGGGTCTCCAGTTCGGGTCCGTGGGAATATTTTCACAGTCCATCCGAATGATTTGGACTCTTTAGGGATATGCAGGGAGGCTTATAGAGTTTCAAGATATTACTACCAACTGCCCGAGCTATTACCAAAGTCATAGGACATCTCAATAATAATCTTTCCTGGAGTATTTACAACAGATGACAGAGGGTTATGTCTTGAGATCACCAGAGTGGACGGGAGATTCCCAAGAAAATACACTGGCCTTTGATCGCTCCCTGTCTCACTGGGGCAGGGTTCGGAAATCACAATTGACTAATACTTTAAATCTAAAATAAAGATAGGGATTTGAGCACTCGGCCAATGCTGCTCGGTGCTCGGCAAATATTCGGCGAGCAAAACGCGTCTGGTTGGGGCGATTTATTTGTAAAAAAAAAATATAGCTATTCATTTATCTATTAAATCAACATTTGTTTGATAGATTGTCTAAATAAAATTGACAGCTTTTCTTAAAATGGCAGTTGCGAGTACTCGGCCAATGCTCGGCGAGCAAACTTTGAAATTTGAAAGTCACCCTTTGTCTTAAATTTCCAATGATATTTCTCCTTCAAGTTTCGGCCGGAATGTAAAATTTTTGAAAATTCCCCACTCACTGGATGCAAAGAACCCTATGCAGTTATAGTAGCTACAAGATTTAGTAGATAACCATATCAAAACAAAGTCAAGTTGATTCAGTGGTAGTCAAAGATTGAATCATCTTTTATTTGCGTGGGCAGCCGTCAGACCTTGTTTCAATTTGCATAACATGACATCCATCCCATGGTGGCTTTCCCATCCGATCGATGAGCTACTGAATCTCACTCAAGGAGTCCACTGAGCCATAATAAGCACGAGAATCTACAAGAATCCCCACAACTCCGTAGATCTCTTAGAATTCTCCAGCTCTCCAGCGCTGTAAAAATTTTCCCAGGAGCAAGAGGTCTGGAAATTATTTTGCTTTCACAAGATTGAAAAGTTTTTCAATCCCTCCACCTATGAAGACTTGTTCATGAATTGATCATTTTTTTTACGTAAGCAAGGAATAAAATATAATTTCTAAAGATCATCTCAACCACCCTCAATGAGCTATTCAAACTCTTTTTTATGGATGGATAATTTAATTTTGCAAATGCTCAGCTGACTCCATGAGCCAATTCAGCTATTCCCCTATTTCATTCCAGGAATTAAAATTAATGCGGTGACGGATGATGGTGGTAGTGGCGTGGGGATGCTGGTAGGTCCATTAAACATTATGTTATGATGACAGAGTGAGCCTATAAATATGTAGAAATATGCATTGAGTTGCAGAGGACGGAAATTAATAGAATGGCTCACCGAGTAAGGCAGAGCTGGGGAAATACTTCCGTTAAAATTTTAAAATGTGCATAGGGGAGTATTGATAGAGACGAGATAGGGATGATGAGAGAGCAGGTGGAGGGTACACCTTAATGAGCCCCTCTGTTCACAAAGTTGGAAAGGCCGCTGGGACTTTGTAAATATAAAAGTTTCCCCACCAAAAAGTTCCTACAATTTCTCGCACAAATAGGGCATTGAATTTAATTACTTATCAAGTACGATATAAACTACCAGGGTTCTCCCTACACCGGGGTTTTAAACCTTGGCAGTGGCAGAGTTTTCAACTAAAGAGAAAATAACTAGAGCAGTAAACGGTTTTAAAGATAACCCGCCCGGGTTTTAACAAATTAGCGCCGTGTAAGGAAAAGCATTTAGAATAAATGCGACAATTCACCGGTCGAAAAAGGGAATTCCGCCGAATTCAGCGTCCATTTAACATTGAAGTATATAAATGGGCGGGGCTTATTTAATATGGAAAGGTTATTAGATGCCTACGGAATAGGGCTTGCCAATTAAAAAATTCAACAACTCTGCTTATAACAAGAAACCGAATTGCTGATGTCGATAAGCAAGGTAAAAAATCTGGGTACTACTAACCCTAAAAGTTTGTATCCGCTAATATAAATAAATCTGAAATAATAAATTCAGTACATGAGATAGGTCTCCATCGCCTTCGTAGTTTGCTCATGGATGGGTGGAGGTGGAAGTTTGTAATACTGGAAGCTTGTTCAGCTGTGGCCGGATGCTGCAGGACGGCTTTTGAGTTTTGACTCCAGCTAAAAAAAAGGGGTAACGAATTTTGTAAACTAAAAAAAAAGAGCAGCCACTACCAAGCTTCATAGTTTGGGACAGTTCTCGATGGTGAAAGAAAAGATCCGTTGGTCTTTTGAAAAGACAAGTAAAGTAAAAACACTGGACACAAAATCTTATGGTAACTTTTCGAGGTAATTGGCCCTTTTAATTCTTTGGCTCTTGAGAAATGGAAAATGCAGGAAACAATATTTGCACAGGTTCTCAATAGCTATAAGCTAATTCCAGTAAAACATGCTACTTGTTAACCTGTCGTCGACTCTTTTACTTTAATTTACCTTCCAGTATTTCAAAGTCCAGGAAAGAGAATTAGACCGAGGACTCTAAATAAACCGTTGAATAATACGTATTTTAACAATTTGAAAATCAAATTGCTCAATTAAATTAAACTAGAACCAAATGACTGAAATTCATGAATCCTTAATGGAACTTCTACTAAAACTATTAGCCCGCATTAGGGAGGTTGAGATAGAGTAATTTTTCACTTCTGATTGTGGCTGAAGCAATTTAATGCTCTTAACATTACTACTACTACAGCTTGAGAAATAACTTTAGTACAGTCCAAATCAGAATTTTAAAATCCCTGTATTACAACCTCTCTATTGTTTCCAAAAATTTTTGCCACGACCGACCCAAGGTTTCGAGTGTTGGCATTTTTAAATTAAAAAAAAATTATATTATATTCTCAGTATTATTTTTAATTTTAAACTACGAAAATAAAAAGCTATAAGAACCAAGAGGGTACAATATTAATACTAAAGCTAAAACATGTAAAGGCAAACGGAAAATATAGTTGAGTTGATAGTTACTGGTTTCCTCTCCTGCTTTTCCCTCAGTTGCGTCTTCGCCGTCGAACAGAGAACATCCACGTCAGTCCAGTGTCTCCACAGTTGATTTCAATGTTCACATTCTCTCTCTGTCTTAAAAGGAGATTTTGACAAAATATAATATTCATATACGCATACTTTGTTTCTCTCACCATCAACTTGTGTACTAATACTAAAAAGTGTGCTTGTGTGTGGACCCAAGAAATTGAGTAAAATTAGAGCCTCAGAGAGAAAAATCCAACAAGACAATCACCTTGTTTGAAATAAGTGTGAAAAATTGGATGAAAAGAGAAAATCACTTTTGTCACTTGTAATCGTTTACAAGGGATTTGTTTTTGTTTTCAAAATTCTTTGGGATATTAAAAGTTTTTATTGAAACATTTTAGAAAGACAACAAGGTCTAGTAACCCTGCTCACTCACATTACAAGTGTGTGTCATCTCTGTGAAGTGGATATTTCAGAAAAACTATTGCTGGGCCAAATGACAAATACATTTTTTATTAGAGAGAGGTGTTCAAAGTGTTAAGAATCGTTTTTGGACAATTGCTGAGTTTTTATTCTGATGAGTGAGACTTGTGTATGCCAAGCCGTACATATTATGATGAGACACGAAGGATCAATTAATTGAATTCATTAGTGTGTCTCATCTCATCCCAGTAATTATATATCCCACCAAACGCATCATCAGCTATTAGCCACACCAGAGAAACAGCAAACTTGCCAATGTCAAATGTTACCATCTTCTAAACTCTCAAGTATTTGAGGTTGTCCGAGTGAACTCTGACCTTTTATAACCCGTGTCATCAAACCCATAACTCATTAACCCTTCCATAGGAATCAAACACACGCTATCTCCGTTTTCTTTACAATAACGACTCAGTTTTTCTCAGCTGGTGGTCATACTGATACCTGGAATTATATTTCTCCTGTATCTTGAACACGACTTGAAAAGTTTGCAGACATATAACAATAGCACCCCGGCTACTCAAGACCCAGGATTTATAAGCCAATTTCAAATTCTGCTAATCAGCTCTGAGTGATAACCGGAAGCTTCTGGCTGGAGCCATTAGTTCCAGGACTAAAAGATATTGTGGATTCTTGGAAATAGGACACGAGTGGATTGTCAGTATAAATTGTGCAGGGAAAAGGAGTATGGAAATGAAATGAAAAAATAATTTTAAATTCCGATTCCACTATTTCCACTTGGCTTTTGGTACGAAAAGTTTTTCTCCAACTCCATAAGCTCTCCACAAGTTTTGCCGGGTAAGTTTTCAACGTTGAGTTGTTATATCTCAAAGTTATGAATGTTAAAATTGCATTAGATGGAAGAGGATTTCACTACGTTATTTAAAGATTAAAGATGAGTTTTTCTCCGAAATTATGGAGAAAAAGTTTGGAGAATAATTTGCCCTGCCAACGCTATGCCCTATTCACTATTCGGGTTTTTTTGGAGCCATAAATTTCTTACAAGTTTCAAAACACAAGGATTATAAAATGGACATGGAAAATTTGGCTGTACACTAATAAGTAGAAATTGGCAGATGGAACAAAAAGGTCAATTTATCCCTTTCATCTCCTTGGATCAAATTGCACAGTTTTGCTTAGAACATTTTCTCTGATGAAGTCTGATGAAGAATTCCGAAAACCCCGATTCACGTCCGATTCCTAGTTAATACTAATGGGATTCTTAGGAAACATATGTACATGTTTTCCCATCAGGATCCACAATACCTGTCCCTTTCCTGTAGATACATTATCAAAGACGTAATAAAACTGGCAATATCCTCAGAAAATCTCACAGAGGAAATTGGACATCCTCAATCGACCTACTTTTTCTGAGCTAATAATTTCTTCTTAAGAACAACTCGACTTACTAACGTTTTGACTAAGACTTTATGTCAATTTTTTTTATGTTCGGAGAAGTCGCCGCATCGATGTCGTTGTCATAAAAAGTCAAGATCCACATGTCACTCGGGTCGGTTGTCGGTTTGTATTTGTTGTTGTTTGTTTAATGCCATATTCAAGTTCAAGTTTCTTTTAAAAAAATTCAGTACACAATAAGAGTATGAATATGAATTTTAATGTGCAGAAAGTATTCAATCAAATGTAATTACAAGTTCCAGCCAAAATGTGTTGGGAGAAAACTGCAACCATCCATTTCCACTTCACGTTTCATTTCATAAAGATATTCTTGGGGCTATTAGCCCGAATAACTAGGAGGTGGAGGATTTATATTTATGATTGGTCGTGCCAGTAAACCGATCCTTTACTGACTGACACACTATACTCTCAGCTCAGAGTATCAAGAAGTTCCATTATTGAGTGGCTATATGAGGAGTACGATACTCGGATCTATACAAGAAAGATCCCGGGTATTTGATATCAGGGCGAGGATTCCATATTTTTCTCGCAATTTCTATTTTATCGAGAGCAGTAATGCCAAGGCTGTTCTCATGAAATAATCCCCAACTTGCTAAACACTGTATACATAGAAATATAGAAGGATGAGAAACATTGTTCCGAGTCCAACATGTTAAAAGCATATGGGGAAGAAACGCTAGTAGGGAGCTGTAAATAAGTGGACGGATTTTTTATTTCCAGTTCCACCATGTGTACAAGGATATTGCGTGCAGTAGGTACTGCTGAATCGGTCAGTGGTGACTGGTAGTGGCGATATTAATACTCAACTTTGCTGGAAACTGTGGAAATCGACGGTTTCCAGAATCAAGATTCAAGATCCTACTACAGGGTGCGGGGAATAAACATTGATGTGTTTTAATTTATAATCTGGTGTAGGTTCTCAGAAAATATATGATTCATGTTATGATGTTTATTATATTTCCAAGCGGTTTGACCGACCCTTTGGGGCCACACCCTGTATGTCAGAGCTACCAGAGTTGGCATGTGTGTATCGTATCGTATGCACGTTAATAATGTTGTAAGCTTGTTGTATTCAAAGTATTCATGCTCCTGCTACTGCAGATTGCAGAACTGGTACTTGTACTTTAGGACCTCTCTCTCGCGAGCCTTAAGGTTGAGATTGCATGTTAGAAACTTTTATTGGATTGGATTGCCCTGCCCGCCCAAGAGTCTAGCTCAGCAACAATCTCGATCATCTCGTCATATTATAATCATCATCATGTAGGCATGTAGGAGTTGCACAAGCTCCTAAAAAAACCGTATTAATCGGCTGGTGCTCAATCCCAAATACAAAGTAGCAAATCCTCAGCTCTCCTATCCGATCAAAAATGCCTTGAGCAATCCATAAAGCTTCTTCCTTGAAGCTTAAGAAGTAATATTCAATCTTTGCTCATGTTTCTCTCGAGCCTGGCCAAGCCCCCCGTTTCCTCGTTTATTCCACCATTTGAGCCACCATGACCATGTCCATAACTATAACCATTTTAGGCACACGGATATCTGGCCAGATTTGGGTAATTTTTCCCAAGATCCTAAAGGTCCAAACAGTTCCACACTCCTACATACATGGGCTTAATACAAAAATAGTTCTTTATAGCACAGGAATCACATCGGCTTTTTCTGATGAATGAATTGGAACTTGTTGGGAGGATAGACAGACTTTGCTTTTCTCTGAGGGAGTTATTGAGACTTGAGGGTATGTTAGCGGTAGTAGGGATCTTCTAGGAGTTAATTAACAAATGGACCTAGAATAAAACAGAGTGTCTAGCTATGTCAGTTTGTCAGTTAATGCGGATTAAGGCTGATGTCGACATTGCCTGGAGTACAAAGTTTGTAGCCGTTTTGACGGTACTGACTGTCAGTGGTAGTGGGACTATGTACATATGCCATGTGCCACTGCCAGCCTCACTTGAACATTCAACATTTCACCATCACATTATTTCCTGATGAGTGTTGAAGAAAAAAAAACTTTCTCTCTCTCTCTTATGTAACGAGTCTGTAGTTTCTTGCTGGATCTATCGTAAAGGGAACTTGGTGAGCATTTAAGGAGATTCTCAAGAACCTTGCTGTAATAGTAGATCTTTAGATCACACATTGGTTTTTTTTACTACGTACCGATCTATAAAAAGCTAAAGAGCTCAAAAAAGCTAACCACCAACGAGCTGGTCTTGCCTGGAGACTGGAGAGACGGATCGGAACTAGTTTCCCTTGCATTAAAGTTGCAACACATCTTTAGAAATTTGGGAGAGTCTGGGGTACTGCTGATTCTTGGTCTAAACTTGGAGCTTCCTTGAGGATTATGTTCATTGAATATGGAATTGAAAGAAAGTGGAGAAAGTCACCTTGAAGGTTTTATCCATACCTCGATAAAATCCGAATTCCTTTTATCCTTTTGATTGTGGAGGGTATTATTCTGATTGGTTTGGTGGTTATGGCCATTTGAATGAATGGTCGTTAGGTTTTTGTAATCAGAGACACAAAATGATTGGGATCAAGAATCCTTAAAAGCTACTTACAAGTATCTTATTATAGCGTCCATGGTTATTAATTTAGTTTTGGCTTTTTATTTCAATTGATATTGGCCTAGTTAGGTTGGGAATTAGTGGGGGTATTTTGCAATGATGGAAATTGAGAGGGTTGATTTTGATATATGAAGATGTAATTTTGAATGTAGTCGGGAAACAGAGCTGATTTGGTATCTTCAGATTTATAATTAATATTTTAGCTCTCTTATTATTGACTTGAGAGATTCCTTTGGTTGGTTAGAGAGTGTCTTTTTTAGTGTGATCGAAGCGTCATTAATTACCTCTTTTTTGGCCAAGATCTCTTCAAGCTATGGCTTCATTTTGAAGAGGTTATATATAAAAAGTTCCAAGTGTTTCAAACTCACGAATGAGCTGTGAAGTATTTGTTGAAAGGGACAAGGGCCTATTTCAGCCCATACTTAACATGCAGAATAGAAAGTTGTAATTAGTCAATAAGATCTTTTGTCACTTCATTGTATCTTATGTATTAATCTTGTACAAGTTTAATTACAAGTAGCTGGAACTGGGGGAATTGTTCTTCCAACTCTTCTCTACTTGGAATAGTTGAAAGTTCTACTAAGAGACGTGTCTCATGGGGAACCCTGAGTGCCAAGTGGTTTATAATTACATATTACTACTTTTGACTAAAGAACTATGTGGTGTTCCAGCGCTATTGAGTATAGTTTTTCGAGCTCCAAGGAACTTTACATGCCTACTTAGAAATTGACAAAGGGACGTGTCGAATCAGAACCCTTAGGTTGATTACCCCTATTGATTAAAATAATATACTCGCTTCATTATAAGTTTGTAATTATGTCTGAAAACACGAGGCCCTTAGGATCCCTGCTGGGCTGGCATCCGTTCCAAATATCCAGGAATAACTCGTTCTTCCCGTCGGGGCTAAAGTGTGAAGCCCTTTTTAAGTCGTGTGTGCCCACTTATCTTTAGATGCTCTCTCTCTCTGGTTGGACGCGCGTGGATTTTTGGAGGAGCAATTAGCGTAGAAATGCAGAATCTAAAAGCGATTTAATCCCCCATATAAATGCCAACGGTATGTTTGTCCACCGATTTATTCCTTTCGGGGGAAGTCAGTGGGGATTTTCTCCCAAATGTTGTTCATTAAGAATTCTGGAGGTTTCTTGAGGTTTAGTTGGTTTCCTCGGGTCGGGATTTTAGTGGATACGGATATGCATGATGATGATATGATGTGTTTGCTTAGTGCTTACTTGGCCATTTTCCGGATTTGGGATTTCTGATTGCGTGGTGAGGGCCAATCCAATCGGATATGTGAAGGGATGGAGGAAACATTGATCAAACTTTTTAGAAACCGTATAACTCAAAAAGTGAACCTTGTGTTGTTCTATATAGTGTATTATGGGGGAACTATAGGACCACCACTACCCAAACCGAGACGAACAAAAATCGTGTAGTTAAGAGAAAGTAGGGACTACCCGCAATATAACCTACCTTCAGTACCTTCTCCAGCCCGAATAGATAAATCAATGTTTTGAGTCCAACAAACTCTCAGACCAAAACCGAGAGAGTAGTAAAGAAAACACATGAAAAAGTTATGTACATTTCCCGACTAAAAATCCCCACAAATCCTCTACTCTGAAATGGAAGACTTACTTTTCTTAAAAAAAATAGGACCTTTGAATCTAGAATTTAGACGTATTGAGCCAAAAATTTTCTAACCTAAGAGACCCTGCCCCCACGCACACTGTACACCTAAAAAAGGGGAATTCCAGTCCAACTTATCAAGTAGGGATTTTACGTTCCTCAAGTCAGAAAGTATCTGTACAAGTCCTTTTCTTTGAACTCTCATCCTTGGCTAAACTAAGCAAAGGAAAAGGGGCTAAAAATTGAGAGAGAGAAGAACTAAAGAGACCTTACAGCCAGAGCCCTTGGAAAAGAGACTTATAATAAATAAAAATGCTCTTCTTAAAAATCTCAGATCTTTTTGGGATACGGCAAGAATTTGCGAGAAAAAAACTTGCGTTTCACAGTATTTTCCTGTTTTGTTTTCGCAAATAAACTTGTTTGTGGCGTTTTATAATGCCTAGAGTTGTGAAAGTGGAGGTTGAATGTGTCCAACTGAATGAATATTACGTCTCTAGAGCTTTTTCTCGGAGGTGTTTCTTTTAATGCTTTAAAAAGGGATGAGAGTTGTCGGGATTTCCTCTTGTACTTAAATATATAGTCAATCACCAGTTTTTTTCATCTAAACGCCCTTGTTCTAAAAGCACGGGAGTAAGGGAGAAAAAAAAAGTAGCGGAAATCCCGAAATCTCCGAATCAGGTCAAGTTGGACTGGACATTTTGAGAGTAAGTTGAAAAGAAAAAGAAAGTGAGTTTGAAAGACAGGTGGAGATTAGTTGGTTGGGGTTTAGCTTTTAAGTTTTTTATATCTCTCCTGCCTCAAGTGAGATAGACGATAATATGATGTAGCAATATAAAGTCTTCAGATGCTCAAACTGTTGGAAATTGTTATCTCGTCCTTAGAAAGGTAAATGGGAAATGACTGAGGGATTTATTTCCGAGTTGGACTGTTTTTTTTTATCATGTCGAAAATTTCCCAAGGTAATTGGAGTAGATGCAGGTAAAATTTCAAAGGTATTTAAGTTTGTTGACAGAAGGTTCTCTGGCTTTCTTGATTGTCCTATAATATTTAAAAGGCTGTGTTGACTGTTGAGTATTTAATTGTTTTAAATGGTCCGTGGACTGTTTTCAATGACTTTTCTTACCCCCTGTGGCATACAGGGTGATTTCATAATTTATTTAGGACTGCTTTTCAATTGATACTGTCAGTGTCAACCTGGTTGACTACCCGCTATTACAAAATAAGAATAAAACGAGCTGAAGAGTTAGCTGGGATGATGACTCTCTTTATAACCCGGGAAGATCTGACTTTTGAAACTTGTCGCATTAATCACCCGCTCTGATTTTGAGTTTGATTTTAATTCTTTGTCAGAGAGTTGCTGGCTGTGTCTGCATATTCTCCCAAGGATCAATTAAACTTTAAAAACAAGTTATGGTTCAATCCGGAATGGAATTTATAAGCTTTAAGGAGTATTTGATATGCATAATGAATATGTAAATTAAGGTCGGGGCAGTCAAAAGTTTCTCAATGCTGAATATATGGCGTAATAATCCTTCTCAACATCCCCGTGGAGCTTTCCATTTAGATATATAATTTATATGAACTCTGTTGTCAGTCTTGATTGGACACCTAAAAGTAGCTGGCTGAGCCTGAGTTAGCTCAGGGTTATATTCTAGCTTAGGAAATTTTGAATTTCCCTAAAAACACAAGGAAAAAATAATTAGCTGTATAGCTGATGAAAACGACTTGGGTCTTTATAAACGTATCTAGACAAGACTATGGCTGTGAGGATTCGAGAATATACTGGAAGCTCTCCTGTTGTGAATTAACTTTAATTAACTACATGCTCACTTAACTGTGAAATTCGAAAGGGTTTTGTTTTGACTACGTTTTTCTTGATGCTCTCAATATTAGGGAATTGGAAGTTGGAAGCCTTCACTGTTAAAGCCGGTAGCCGAGAATGTATACAAATATCTCAAGGCCCTGGCCCTCTCTACCCACACCCCCCTTTTGTATTTAAAATTGTTTTTGTTACAAACTTAAGGCCCGTAGTGCCTCATTATTTTTTAATTATTAGCTGGTGCTGATCATTTGCAAATTGTTGATTGTCGAGCTGAGATGGGAATGTTATTTTATTTCATTCCACTCAACAAGTCGTAATTTAATTTCAGCTCCACACTTGCCAATTACTCTCTTCCGTGGGCTTTGTGAGCTCATACATAAATGGAAGGAGGGATTAAGGGATTTTAGGAAGTTAGTAGCTCGATAGGCCATTGTTATTTGTTATTATTTTCAGGGATCTACTCTCGGAAATCTTTAAAAGTCACTCAAGTTGTTTTTAGTAGCTCGAGATATTTTGTATGTAAATATTTTCCTTAATTAAAATCCATCCTGGTATTTTATGATGAGATTGGTGGGAAAGTGTTATTATTCCCCGTATTACTCAGAGCCCCTGAGTAAGGGGAGAGGAATTTATTTATATTAACATTTTGCAATAACATTTTAGCAATCTACTCTATAAATTTGTTTAAATGTCTGCTTGTTAGTGTTTCTACTCCTAGTTGATTCCATTAAATATACTAAGACTGTGAGACACGAAATTATGACATTGCCAAAAAATTGACAATTAACTTTCAAACTATTTTTCGAGACTCGAACCGTCCTGGAACGGGCCTCGTTGTTAGTATGTATATAAACGCCAAGTCGAAGGAAAAGGCTGGGATGGATGGTAAAGAAGGAAAAGAAGCAATAACAATTGCATGGAAAGGAGGATAAGACTTTGGAGATTTTCTGAAAACATTTAGGAAGTATATAAATGAATTACATCCCTTCTCATTAAAGTTTCTGGGAACTTGTTGATTTTTGATCAAAGGGGAAATGGCTGATTGGGATTGAACTTCGTATTGTGCTATTCCATGTATGTATTTTCACCCGGGTTTTCCATAGCCCTCATGACGAACTCACACTCATCTCCGGTGGATATGATTTCGCAATATAAGCCTTATAGTTTGAAATTGAAATCCGGACAACAATTCCAAAATGGCAATAACATTAATCCAGATGAGAGGAGAAAGGAAAGTAGAGGGAAGTAATATATTTATCAACATCCTTTCACCTTCTCCCTAGTTAAACATTTTTTGTAAGGTCAAATCAACCTGATCTAGGGTAAAATGTCATTTGTATTTCAAAGAAGCCATGTGGTTAGGAGTAGCAGTAGCAATCGTAAGGACGGAGGAAGAATTTTAGTCAATTGTGTGTTAATTTAATTACATTTGTTGAATGTACGGAAGGGATAGATTTATTTATGTTAAGAATAATGTGATGTTTGAGCGATGTGAGAAAGCGGGCAT
>JAQFYM010001129.1:0-39179 GCA_034694785.1 Agrenia bidenticulata | reverse complement strand
GACACAGCATCCAAGTCAGTTTCTAGTTTAATTTTTACATTATTTATTAATTCAGGGGGGCCACTAATTAAAAGTTGAGAATCATCTGCGAAAAGAATAGTCAAGGAGTTTAAAATATACAGGGGCAAGTCATTGATCATTACTAGGATAGGAAGGCTGGATAAGCTTGCGCCTTGTGGTATAAATTTTGTTTAAATGTTTTCTTAATATTTTAGACAGTGTTTTCAAAGTTGATTTAATTTTTCAAAAATTCGAGTTAAAGTTAGTTGAGTTTAAAAAATAATTTTGAGAAAATAATAATAAATGAAATCCATACTTTAACCATACTTTCTTAATTCGAAAATGACTGACAAGGTAGGTTTATATGTTACTAGTATTTACACAGTAAAATTGAGCAATATTTACATAGACGAAGAAAGTTTAATAGCTGTCATAAGTCAAGTCAATTAATTCTTCCTTTTATTGCCTGTCCATGGAAAACGGTCGGTAAAGACGAGAAGACCACCACGAAATGGCGTATTATTTCTTAAAAAACCTTTACTCATCATATAATTATCCCAGCATGCTCTACTTTTATTTCACTCAAACTAATACATTTTCATTTCATTCACAATTGATCCAGCCAATTTGCCTCTTTTTATCCTCGTTATTATTCATATGAATGAGAACTGCTTGATGATTGGATAGACGAGAAAACAAGAAGCTGGAAAGTATTAGCAATCGTGGGGACAAAAAAGTCTTCGCGACTATTAATTTCTTGTAATTTCGTTCCATTCATTCGTTAATTATAAAGAAGCATGCAATACAAATGTCTTCTTTGACGGATCAACATTGCGATGATGAATAATAATTACGAAATCTCAACTTTTTATATCAAAGGCTGTAACATTTCCTGGCATGATGTTTATGCAATCCAAATACTCAATAAAAAGTTCAAAATCTAAACAATTCCTTTAATCAAATCCGCCCGAATGATTTCTGTCAGTAGTATGTGGATTTTTAATATTTTCATTTTGTTGTGAAATTTTTAGAATAAGTTAAACTTAAAATATTTCGAGTCTCCACATTGTGACGGAAATCTTAAATAGAAACTCAGAAGTCCCGTTTTAAGTAAATTTTTTTATCTGGTCTAAATATACTAATTTATGCGTATTGTGCATACTATGCATGCAACGTTTGATAATTAAAACAAGAACTCATGTCAAACTATCCCATGAATATTATCGTTACCTAAGGATAGCCCATTTAAGCTTATTAAAACTTTCCATACTACCCTGAGCCAATTTGAGTATATCAAGTTTAAGACTGTCAAATTTATAAGATTTTTTATCTTCAAAATCGAATAAAAATCAATCTGTACTGGCACGGAAATAAATCCCTTTAAAACCTGATGCTCCTTGAGCAATTCGAATAACTCGCATTGCATCCATAATCTACAAATGTACAGTTTCATGAGTTAAATATAACCTGTTCATGTTTACTGTCTCAACATTAAAGCCATTCCCCTATTGAAAATACTGAAAAAATAGAACTGGAATTGAAAAAAATCAATTAGATCCGTTACACATGGAAGTTAAGCATTAAGAGTGCCTGGAGGGAAGTGTTTTTTAGTCAGTTAGTTCAGGTTGTGAGAGGCTGTCAACAAGCCCACCTCATCAATTATTATGACTAAGCGGAGTATAACTATCCGTTCATTTTCATTTCTATATTCAGAAACAATTAATCTAGGAGAGGGTGCTTCTGGGCGACAGGATATTGTTATAATAATATTGGGCAAACTGGAATGAATTAATTGAAACGCGGGAGGTAACAGTCCAGGGTGTCCTCGATTCCTCTGTACTTGGTCCCTCTTGGTAGACTCTATTCCAGGCCTAATTGCTCTGCACCCTGTAATAATATTATTTGGGATGAACATTGAGAATTGAGATTGAGACTCGGCCACCTAGATGAAGTACATCATTCCTCGTGTTTAATATGTTAGTAAATTATGAGGATGGAAAGTGTACGGAAAGGATAACAGTAGGACCTCACACTAAGCTACCCTTTCAGACTCCCTTGGGAGCCTTTCATCTCACAAATTTAAAGCGTTTGATATCATTGCGTAGTATTGTGGACTGACTGGACTTGTTAGAAACCATTTTCTACTCTCAATTTTTTTTTACATTGAATAATTATGGGAAATGAAATTTATAAACAAGTAATTGAAGTAATGCAAAACCTGATCCTTTATTTTTTTAAATTAGAACGTAGTTAAGATCAGTCCCATCTCCATGAAACGGCTGGAATATAAATTGAATTGAGGAGGCAAGCTTTTGAAGCCTAACTAATAGTCAGGCTGCTGGTTAAATTGATGAGTAGTTGATTTTTCTCAGAAAAGTGAGGTGAATTTATGACAACTGATTTGATTTTAGTAGTAGTTTGATTAATTACTATCGCTGATTCAAACAATAAACATTGAAATAAATTATATTACAAAATTGGGTAAATAGTCGACAGGCTTTTGGCTTTCACTAATATTCAAAAGTATGCCCTTGGATGCGGTGCGGTAACAAATTATAATAGATTCAAATAACTACCTCAAGATAACGACTATAAAATAAGATTCAGCTTTATCCAAACAAGCAGTCTTTGTCATGTCTAACTAAAGTCGCGTGACTCTTAGATTAAGCTGGATAAAAAAAATGAAGTGATCATTATCTGGTACATACCAACAGTACCAACTCAAACATAAAAGCGGTCCAATCCAGCAATATCAAATTTCTTCCAGGGCCTCTTTGAAGTCAGTAAACACACAGTTTAAGGCTGTCATCCCAATAATGATCAACGAGGAAGGTACAATTTATCAGCGTTTTCATCATCCTCTATCGGATTGCTTTGAATAAGCTTATTGTAGTGTGGATCTGAACAAGAAGAATCGCATGCACAAGACACACGCCAATTTTTTTAACAGTCTGCTTTTTATATCATCAATAATTGTTCTCTTCTGCTCCTTGTTACCTATGCGGGTACAAGAGCACTTTTGCAGTGCACGACATGACACAATTAATGCACGAGAACTTCGGACTTACCTTGACTATTAACTTTTTCAGTGAAGGGCAGCTGCAGAAGATCAGTTTGTTATATGTGGCTTGGCTGCTCCCTTATTTCAAAAACAGCGTTCAATTTTGGAACCATCTGTGACGAAAACTCCCCATAATTTTTTTATTTTGAAACAAAAACTTTTCATTGGTAATATATTCAGGACAAAATGGTGTTTGAATGAAATTGAGGAATTAAAAAAAAGTTATTACTATCTCAAGCCAACGATTGAGATGCCCCTGATTAGAATTAACGTCGTATTTGTGTGTATTGCCAAAAGTTAGTACAGCCTGATTGAAGCTTCGATTTTAGATAAATATTCTTGATTCATAGTCATTGCGTCTCTGTCCTGATCCGAAATGTAAAGAGTTGTTTTAAAACCAAAGGCAGTCGGCAAGACTTTTGTATTGTTATAAATACTCCGAGAGATATTGAAATTTTTTCTAGAAGCTCGGAGTTTCTAATAAAAAAATCTGCACTTGAGAATCTCAAGAAGATTAAATCTTAAATTATACAAACCAAAAATGCTCACATGAAAAATGGTTCATCGCCCTAGCCAGTATGTGCCATATCATTCCTCGTCATTCCCTATTTTTCCAAATCACTCATGCATTTCAGAGAAAACATTGAATTGGTCTGAAAATCTGAAACTTACGAATAGCTCTTTCTCTATTTTTAAGACATGTTACTTCATTCAAAATACTGGGCTCCTTTTTAAGCAGATCCACATGTAAACCTTCCCATTCAAGGTAGTATTCAAGCGAAGCTACAAATATTTTGTGTGTGAAATCTTGTCTGAGCAATGTATCTTTAAAAAAACAGTAAAAGGTTTAATTACCCTAAAAATTCGTTAATTGCCTATTACATCAAGGCTGGTTAGTTCTTACTACTGCTTTAAATACTTGAGCAAGTAAGAAACAGTGTCATTCGTAATTGCTCAAGTTATTCATTTCATGTTTATTTGTAAAGGTTTAAAATTCAGTGGTTTAGTAAGAAACAAGTTAAAAGGGAACTAGCAATTTCCATTGAAATTTTTAGTCTAAGAGAAGAGCTATCGAGAAAAAATGATTTATTCGTGACGTTTTTTGCTCCTGTTTCCTGTCAAAGTGTTGATTTTGGTGATGAGATGAGACGCTTGAATGCAGACTGCTATTAGTAAACTATGTAACATTGTAAAGAGAACTCGACTGATATCTTTAGCTACAATGTAATAAGATGAAGATGATGACACTAAAGATATGATACACCCGACTTGTGGATTGGGAATGTTTGCTTACGAGCTTTGTGGTCTCATCTTCTCATCTTTCGAATAATATATTTTTATAAGATGGCCCGTAGGAAAAAAACGGATTTTGATATCATCCTCTACCTGGCTTGGACGGATGAGGAATGCTAGTGTTGCACTTGGAGTTGGAGGTGCGTTAATCTGATGATGATGAGCTTAATGGAAGTTAAAGGATTCTTAAGAAGATGGTAGCAAGTAGGAGATCTTTCATTCATTCAAAATTATGCTTTTTGTGAGTATTATAAAAAGTTTGTATGTGCCTTCAGCGGACTTGGACTATATAGGCTTCTGTTTCTATAAAGTACGGACAGTCGGGTTGTAGTGACAAGGGTTACACGAAAATCTGAGGTAATTTGTCTATCAAAGTCGGATTACTAAGCAAAACTAACTGAATGGAGGTGGGTAGGTGAGGGTAACAAACAAACAAATCAAAGGTGGGTGAAAAGCTCTTTTCAGCTTGATTAAAGATTAAAAATACATTTGCACCTCCGAATAATACATCTCTTTTATTGAATTTGTAAGGCTATCGCCAGTTTTAAAAATGTTATTGAAATTCAAAAAAATAGCTTAGGAATTCATGAATCACCTGCAATGCTATTTGTACAAGTACAGATAATTACACGGGATTGTTGCTAGCTCTGGATTGACAATTTATCAATGTTGTTCTTTAGTCCACACTGATAAATTGTCAATCCAGAGCTAGCAACATAAGAAAGAAAGATCATATCAGGAGTGGCTTGGGAGTCAAAACTCATCATACACTTCCAAGCTGAATTAATTATTGCAGGAAACGTAAGAAATTATATTATGCAAAATATTCACAACCAACGTCAACAAAATTATCAAGGGACGTGTGCGTTCATAAAAACGATACTAACATACATGAACAATATTATGTTTGTACATATGTGACAGGTCGCTCATGCTTTCGTGATCATGTTTGAAAAGAATATTTCAATTAGCTCTAAACTTTAACATCTGTAAATATAATCCAAATAAAAATCAATCCATAAGATCTGGTCCATGCATCGAAACTTGTTGAACTATTATCTCACCAGTGTCAGAAATGCTCAATCTATGATCAAGAATACTCGATCTAGCTCCTGACATATGGCTTGATTTCAATAAATAATTATACAATGTTATTTTTTCAGCCAAAAGATCATTCTCATTAATTTCGTCCTCAAACTACCGCTTGTGTGGTGAGTGGTGGTGTGTGTGTGTGACTAAGAATCGTGCTAGGGTAGAACAATCCCTAGAACATCGTACATCTGACATGTCGGCATTTAAAAAAAATACAAATCCACACCAAAAAATAAAGTAAAATGCAAATGCAAATACAGAAGCCCAAACATAGAAAAGGTTGTTTAATTGCTCGACTAAATTACTTGAATTCGATTGCAGACGGAGGAGAAATGATTTATGTAAAACGCAAATGTAAATTCGCCTAGAGTCTTCATATCATCGATAATTTATTTCGAGACTTTGTTTAATTGGAATCAAAGGTGATAATAAACAATTCGCATCAATAATTAAAACATCTCCTAGCTCGTTCCCCTACGGACGCTGGTAGATGTAGAGTATAATTTAGTATTGGCGGATGATGGATATCGTGTATCTTATTATAAAACTGATGAAATATTCTAAAAAGTAATTGAAGGTTTGGGGGTTGAATTAATTGTCCTTTTATCATCACCTTCACTCCAGCCCTTGGCTAACATGACTCCAAGTTTTGGTCTGAACATTAGACTCAACCGATTATTACCCAAATTCCCTTCTGTCCTGGTTGAACCTTTTACTATCAAGTACGATTCATTATTCATTATCTCTCATTCATAAAATTTAAAAAATCCGTCCTTGCCAAACTGCTTTTCTTAAAATGAATAGCAAAGCAGGTAGAGAAGCCTGGAATTTTTTAAACAATCTTGTCAGGGTAAACGAGATGAGGACCGATTATGTTTTATATGATTAGGGAATTGACCATTCTTCAAGGAGAATAGTTTTCGGGGCCAAGTGATTTCTAAAGTTTCATGGAAGGTAAATGCAAAAAAATCTATAGTGCGTGCAGACTTTTTTTTTCAAAACTGGGAAACCAAACACGTAGTTTCGTATCACATTGTAATGCGGATGGATAATTAGATGTGGAAACCTCCACGGCTATCCATTTTGATATCGAAGCTTTCCATGGTCGTTTTTCTTTGGGTCGTGCTAAGTATGTCAGGAGTTAGAATGTCTTGTAAGGAGTTTGAAAAAAATGTACCTAGCGATTTGGTCGAATCGATTTCAATTATGAATTACATGTAATTCTGAAGGGTTTCTGGAAATACTCAAACATTCGTAATTCCCGACTCTGTTACAAATAATCATCTCAAAGCTCAAGTTTCTGATAATAATTGATATCAATTGGAGATGTTTAATTCTTAAGGGAAGCTTATCTGTTCTATTATAGCGCTTACAACGGTTCAAGCTCAATGGTTCCAGCTTTTGAGCAGAAATAAAGGAGTCCCTCACACGCAAACTTTGGCTAAAGGGCATCAGAGTTTTAGAGTGAAAAGTAGAGGCGAGACAGACAGTATTAAGAAATAGCTGTTAACTCTTAAGAGGATAATTAAACGGTTTGGCTTGTACTATGCTGTTAATCTATAGGTACAGAACGTACTTCAGAAACCAAGATATGTCTTGAGTGCTTTGCAGTTGAGTTTAGAATATATAGTTCCAACCGAACTGTTAAAAGTAACTATAATGGGTTCAGTTCATACTGGCTCTGGCTGGACATTGTACCTTCAAGCCTTCAACCTTAGCTCGGAGGCCGTAGGTAAATTAGATCGACTTCCTAATCGGGCCCGGTGTTAAATTTTCAAATATATTTTTTCATTTCGCAGAGCCCTTTGTTCCTCAGTTGAGTTGCGTGTCTAAATATTGAAATATGAGACGAATTTTTGGATATTCTGAAAAAAACGAGAGGTTCAAAAATGAGCAATAATGCTGCTACTATGTTTTAGGTGTATATGATCCATGTTCCATATGGCCAGCAGCTCGGCATGGCATGGTATGAACTATGAACATGACAACAAGATTCGGTACTAACCTGGATACTTAATTTGACTTTGTAAGTTTTACAAGTAACAGTCATAAACAGACAAGCATTTTTACAACCGGGTTGTGTTCTGGAGTGAACCGTATCATAACTTCCTCTTCTAGCTCCAACCCTCCGTTCATTGTTTTTTGCTCGGAGTGTGACGTGTTTTATGGAATTAAGGGATGAGCCAACGCACGTGGCTAGGGCTTAACGAACCGTGTAAGTAATTAAGGCTTCACCCTATGCGTATTTTACCATTTATTTGGCTTTTGTTTGGTATCCACCGCCTGTAACTCATGTTATTATTGTATTATACTTGTACATAAAGTACTCAAATTTTAAGTACTACTGGTGCATATTAAAAGGGGCGAAAGTTGACCCATTAGTGATGAGCACCTGAACTGATCAGAGTAATTATTGAAAATGAGATGGATCTTAAAAAAGTCACATGTTCAATGGGTCCCCAGGAATATTCAGTGATTTTCTGCTTCTACACTCATCGTGGTCGAGTATAATAAAAATTCTACCTATTTAAAAAAAGCTCTGCAGATGATTGTGTAAATAAATTGTTACAAGTTGACTAAATATTATCTTGAGCACAAAATAAATATAACTTCTCTGGACTTGAAATTAGTACAAAACGAGTTGGCTCTATCTTAAACGATGCCCTGTGCATTTATGCTGTCTGAGAGTCCCAAAAAGTTACGAAGGAGAATAGAGGAGCCAAAGAAAAACGGGGCTTTACGACTGTATTGTTGATTGTATGCTTTGAAATGCATGACTGATCCCTGTAAAGTACAAAAAATGATTAAATGTTATAGAAAAATGATAAATGTTTGTGATGAGTACCCTCACGAAGGTGATGGTCCATCAACAGGGTAATAAACTATCGTGGGAGTCCTTCTAAAAATATTAATATCATTAATGCACAGTTCAGGATCCACTCCTACCGCACTATATTCGTAGACTTTATCATTCTTACGGCCAGTATGGAAATACACTCTTTTAGAGGTTCATTTTGAAACCTAAATCCGCGTCTTATATGAACTGAGAGGGACTCCGGGTCTTTGTAGTTCTTAAATGCTTAATACTAATAAATGATTCTGTTTGACTCGACATTTCCATACGAGTGGAAACTATTACAGAGTAAAGTCAGATGAATTAAAATTTGAATTTCTAATATTTACTTTTCAATGTGCATAGAAGGGATCTATTCAAATCTTGAAGGCTTGCAGTAAATAGTATTTTGACGTGTTGACTGAGCTTTAGAAATCCTAATAACAGGAACCGGGTTTTGTCCTTTTTAGAGTATACAGTCAGTAGTGGCAGTCATACAATTTCAATGTGTGGGCTCGGATTAAAGGTAATTTGTCAGTCAAAAATTGAATAATTCTTCAATCTTCCTGTTTCCATTAATCTTGCTTGTTGGAATAGTCAGGAATTTAGTTCATACTATACAATTAATCACTATAATATTTTCGAATTTTCATTACACATTTAAGTTAAGTAATGCAATCGTATTAAGAATTAAGTTTTTGGATTGAAGAATCTTTTACTTGCAGGGTTTTACCCCAGCTATTCTCAGAATAAAGCCGGGCGTCAAAAACAAGACATCATTTTTACAAAGTCAGATATCAGAAATGAAGAATGAGGTGCCAGTGATCATATGAGGAGGGTTCACTTTATATTTCGCTGCAATTATGACTAGACTCATTTAAGCAAGGTATATCAACATAAAGTCCTCAATTAGATGATTAATACCCGTTCGACCAGTAACAAGTTACTTCAATCCATTTCACGGAACCGTATACCTCATGAATTCCGGAATTCTTACTTTGCCTCAAAAAGCCAAAGGTTTGCAGTCTAACTCCAAGTACTCAATTAGTTTTGCCCGTAGTGCTAAATAGGATAATCTCAAAACGCTCATGGAAATGAAATTATAAGTACATATGCCTTAGTAGTTTCCTTAAAAGCCTGTTTTTTTGCTACAGGTGGATAGAGCACCCTTTGCAATTTTACGGAGACGTTACTCTTTGTTCTAATCTATGACCAGCATAGACTGTTGCTCACACTAGAAAACAAAAACTTTCAAGACTCTTTCTTGGATCTGTAGTTTTTCCTACAAAGTGGAATTGTATGTTGTGGGAATCTCGCGTGTTGGTTTGCCCCGCCGGGCTAATAAGAAACGAAAGGACCCAGACTGGTCCAGCCTTCGATTACTGAATGGTCTAGTTCTGGTTTCCTCGATAATATCATAATGATAATAAAATGGTTTGATCTTTGTTCTCGCTCTTTTACCTATTAGACTAGTGAGGGGTATTGAACACGTTTCATTAAATGAATTATATACAATCTATGTCTCTGATGATGATGATGAGCAGTCTCAAGTCTGAGTCTGGACTGGGCTAGATATTGTATGAAATCGATCCTTTTGTGTATCTGAGAATCTTTGACTGCTGGGTCTACTAGCAAGGACTGAAAAATATCCTGTGTGGTAGAATACGCGATTATTCCCAATTGCAATGATAATATAAGTTTCTAGGTCTCAATGCAAATAATTGCTTCCTGATCTTGGTAACAGGATTCCTAAACCTTGTCTATGTAATTCCCATGTTTTTTTCTGATTCAATTTAAAACACCTTGTTTTTATTCCCCTCTCAACTGCTCTATCCAGCCTATTGGGATTTAAAATAAAAATACGAATACAATAAAAGGTTTTTCTGATTAAATCCATGGAAAATTAAGGTTGACCCTAAACACCTCGGAAGCAATCATCTCATAAGAACCAATTTAGTACTTTTGAAAATTCTAAATGTCAATGTTACGCAAGAAATCGCTTGAGAGGAGTTCAGAGGAGCAAAAAATCGAACACCTTCCAATCCAACTATTCAACCCTTCAAGTGCCTTCAAGTTCAAGGGCTCTCAACTCTGAAAAGTAATCACAGATAACATCGAAATGTTGCAACAATCAGCAATAAATGTAGCCTTTCTCTTTCTAGCCCATGTTTTAATTCCATAGTAGCTCAAGAAAAAACTCAGGGTGTCGCGTGATCCTTCTGGAAATTTTGGAAATGCTCTTTTCATGTACAATTTTGTTCCATATTTCCCTTTAATGGAGTGGAAGTGGTGGTGCCTTCTCACGCGAGTGAGTCATTTATCTGTTTATCCATTTGCAACAATTATTGGGGATTAGTACATCCAGAGTTTTGAAATCAATCGTAAAATTTGAAGAAACAGACTTTAATGTCT
The DNA here is from genome assembly GCA_034694785.1 of Agrenia bidenticulata. Taxonomy (NCBI): domain Eukaryota; kingdom Metazoa; phylum Arthropoda; class Collembola; order Entomobryomorpha; family Isotomidae; genus Agrenia; species Agrenia bidenticulata. Next base: position 28,488 of record JAQFYM010001129.1, on the reverse strand, counting down.
TGGAGTACATTAAAAAAACTGTCAGATCTTGCTTGGCAGCTATAAATTCATATTCAAATGTTTCTCAACCCGATCGACTTCTAATAAGCTCATGCCGTTAACCACCGCATTAATGCTTGTGTAATATCTAAATTGTAAATTGCTCAGATTACCCACCCAATGCAATCCTTCTCAAACAACGTGATGGAAAGACAAGGGAAATGGATAAACTTGGTTCTTGGTTGCATGTACTATATTGTGACTGACTGACTGAAGGAGTAACAATAGGCGTCATCAATTAGTGTTGGTTACATGTAAAACCCAGTTGGGATGACTAAGCAATTCTTCCCTTGTAATAATAAATAACTATTTTACCTGCATGAGTCCGTCTGTCGGATTAACAATCAGAGGTGTTGACGACTCCATGCACGGCTTAAACTAATTTACTACAGGGTGTCGGGTAATCAAGAATTGGTACTTGAGGAATCCTTGCTCTTTTTCATCATTCCTAAGTTAGCAGTTTTCGAGAACCCCTTAGAAGCTTCTAAAGGACATAAATCACGATCTTGTATGTGTTTACTATTGTTTCAACAAGAGGTGAAAATGATTGAAGCTCAACTGGAACGATTTAACTCAATTACGTTTTTTAAACTGCCGTGGAAATGTATAGAGATTCCCTGTGTAGGACGGATGCAGACTTTTTCGTGTATTGCAGGGGTAAGTTAAAATATTTCTAGACAATTATTTGTAGTTTTTAGGAATTCATTCCATTTGTTCCCAGGCTTTTCCACCTTTTCTTGATTCAATTTTTCTCCTTTATCAAATCATGCATGGTTAATACGGTTAATAGTTTACTACTGTGTGCATGCATTCGTTGCAGGTCTTCCTTATTTGCTCCTATTGTGAGGTTGAATTTCTTAAAATTCTGAAGAACACTTGAGAACTTGAAAAATGAATACATTGTTGTATTTAAGTAACTAGTAGGCCTTTAAGTGTAGGAGAATCATGCACAAATAATTTTGGGGTTTGGTTAACCAGAATTCAGTACAAGTACCAGCTCATTTTTCAAAAAGATACTTCAAGGAACGTTTAACTTTTAGAGTTGGGAACTTATAACTTAGAGGATGGTGTTAGATGGATGAATGATACTCTTACACTTGTGGGTTAAAATGATAAAAATATGAGATTCTTTGGGATTGAAAAAAGTAACTCTGTTGACGATGCAGGTGGAACTTGGTGTTCCTTTTGTCCAGATTATGGAATGACAGGTAATTTGTCCATCAAAGTCATCTTTTGGGTTTATGTTTGCTAGTCCTAGTTCTTATATTTATAAAGGGACTTTTATTGTAAGGATGAATGAAGAGTCGAAAAGATTGATCCTTTTTGATATGATGGAACCTGTTTTGGCTTTGGTTATGTCAGAATATCTAAAAAAAATATTTTAAGAAATTGAAAACCAAATTAATGTAACTTGTTTTGAATTTAAACTTTCAAAATTGAAATATTGCTTTAATTGTTGCTAAAAAAGAAACAAAACTTTGTACTACAATGATTCATTAACTTAAAAAGTAATTGTTTGTCAATAGATAGAGAAAACTATTCAGCTAGCCATCAATAAATCAAAATGCTAACAAGGTGGAATCGAGGATGTGATTACCACTTTAATTAATGAAATTGTGGGTTCATAATTCCTCTGAATTTCCTCATAAAGGGTTCAAATTGGTCAATTAAGCAGCACATTAGGAAAAGGAAATTGGGTTTGGTTTTAAAATTCAACCCATCCTTTGTAATTTGCTCAATGGGATTCTTCCCTCTTAGATACTCGTAGTTTTTGCTTTTATTGAAGGGATCCAAGATTAATGAAGGGAAACATTTCATAACAAAGACAAAGCAGAGCAAATCTTACATTCTCAAGGGGTTCAGCTTCATAAAATCTTCAAAACAAGATTACTTTAGATCTGTAGCCAACTTATCGGGCATATGTAGCTGAAATGTATTGAACTCGGTTCATTGAAATGAAATTCAAAATAAAACATCGTATATCCAAGAAAATCCTCAATCCTCATCCCCCATTCCCTATGTTTCGAATGGTGATATTATTTTTAGAGATGATTAGTGACTTTGCGTCCCTATTATTACCTCGTTGTTTAGATCATTATGCACAAAAGCCCTTTCCCTTTTAAATAATTTCCCTGGACTAATTTAATAACGCAATTGAATGTGAATCAAATGATAGGCTTGATGGATGAGATGGACAAAGTCTATTATTTTACTCCACTCCATCCTCGTGTACTTTATTTGATTACAGACAGGAGATAAATAATCTCTTGGTTCATCGATTCTTATCACCTTGTTATCATTCTGAGGAACTTGAGACAGACAGACTAAACTTCACTTCAAGATCCAGAAATATGACGGATCCTTTGTTAGTTACGACGGGGGATGAACAATCGGATTTTTATTGTCTGCCCTTCCTCAACCAGATAAATATTGGGCTATTTAGTATTTTAAGGTTCAAAAGTTTTTTACTACCTAGTACCGACTGTACCGACTACAGAATAGAGCTTTTACTTTCAATCGGAGTATTTAACTGAATGTAAAGAAAAACAATTGAAGGGAAATTAGAAATGGTTAAAACAATCGAAATTACAATTTTGTATTCATAAATATTTAATGAATTGTAAATGCTTGAACTAGGTATTTAGACTTTTAAATGTTAAAAAATTAAAGTGAGTTGATAAGAAAAAAATTCAAAATTAAAGCCCTCAGTTATTATAAAAGCTAAAAATGATTGAAAGTATTATGTGTGCAGTACTGCAAGCAGTTAAGCAATCCCAGTAGCCAGCACAAGTCAGCATCTAATTCCTTTCCCCATGTATAAAGATGTTATCTCTTGACTCTTACTAAACTCACCTTCTGCTGCCGTAAGGCCAACCGACAGCCGAAAGTTGGCTGATAAGATCTTTTCTTTTTACATGATGAGTCGCGTGGTCTCTTCCAACTATTCCTACTGTTCGTTTCTTGTATCTAGAAATACTTAAGTGCCCTCACACTTCTTGTTAATAAGTTATTCGAAGAATACAGAGAAAGGGGTGAATTGCTATGGGACTTTTTTATTTACAGCCCAAACTTCCTGATGTTGACGTATCTTTTTGGTTGCTTCCTCTCTTCCGGTTCAAGGATTTTTAAACTCGTTTGTAGGATCTAACTTGACCGTTACAGATCACTCGACTTGATTACATTACAAAAGGAAGGATGGACACTTGTAAGCCCAGTGTAAGTCCGAAGGAGTTGAATTGTATTTTTGTGTAGGTCAATTGAGAAGTTCAGGTTCATCAACTATCTCAAGTTGCCCTGGAACGGCTGGAATTGAACTAAAAACAGGAAAAAGATTCTGAGGTACTGAAGTCTCGTTTCTTGGTCAGAATGCTAATTACGATTAGGAATGAAAGAACTCTTGTTTTTTCACAGCTCGGCATATCTAAAAACATGATCCTTTTTTATTTCTTTACATGTTACATGGAGTGAAAAATATTTATGTAAACGCTTCTGTAATTGTAATAGAGTAAACAACTGTATAAATGAAATCAATTATATTTCATTAAAATGCAAATGTAAAAATGTAAAGTAAGTTAAGTTTCACATGCATAAATTATAGACCGAGAAATTGAATTCATTAAGCTGTACAAAGTAAGGCTTGGAATGTATTGATGGGTGAGTGATGTCTTTCATACGTTTATAATATTTTTGGCATTTTTACTTTCTCTCACCTTAAGACGTGTATAGTATTTTGAATGATAAAATATGGGATGAGAATTATTCGCTTTCCTAAATTAATTTAATAATTTATCCTTAAAGCTAGGTATAAATGTGTTCGATGGAAATATTTGCTATTTTCAGGTCATTTAAGTCTTGGGCAGTTCATCAGCTCCCGTAAAGCATTTATGTAAGTTTGAGCCATTTGGAGTGTCTCGTATTTGGAAAGCTTGTGGTCCGATCCCAGGGAAGGGATGACATCCCTTAGCTTCTCAAAAGCGTCATTCAGTCCGTTCATTCTTCTTCGTTCTCTGTAATTTCCAAGAATAAAAATGTAAAGTTTGTAATTAAAAAGGCAATCCGAAAAAAAAACTGGTCGTATCGACTGGAACTTGTTACCGCGATAATCTATGAATTATTTTAGAGCAATTAAAACTAATTTCAAAACAAGAAAAGTGACAGATTAAAATTGAAACGTTCAATCCCTTGGCATATTTTTTTCTCTTTAAATTGCTGCTCGGCTTTGCACTTCGAACTTGTTAATTTTCATTATAATTAAAATCCTAGGGTAATCAAGCCTGCCTGTGCTGATGCCGAGGGAGAACTAGTTATTAGCTCATCGATTTCTGGCGTCTGATTTTCCATGATTGAGGCAATTTGCGTCTAGTTATTGGCAGTTTAAAAATTTTTCCAGTTTATTATCCTCTCCAGATTAAGAGCAAAGGGCAGAAGCTGGATATAATTTTTAAATACCCTTTGAACAAGTCCACTGATCTGCACGCGCTCCACCCATTACAGATATACCTATTATCCAACCTACTAATGTCTTATTGCTATTATTTGCTAAATTGTGAATTGAGGCTCTTCTCCCTACTTTTCGCATTTTATATCATGATTGATACCAACTCACGTACTTATTAAGATTTAAAGTAGCTTCTTGACATAATTAACGCCAATGAGATCGTCCTTTATTCAACAAGTGTATGAATGACTGATGTGCTTTAGACAGTATCAAGTGTTCTGGGTGGGTTGTACCCTCAAGGCTTTTTTAATTACTACATCTAGTCACCCTGCTTCTTAATTACTCTCTTTGCAAACAACATCTAGCCCTGCATATTAATTAAGCTATTTATTTTCACCCTTCAAAGACTTCAAAACAATCCTGCATTCTGAATCAGGTTATTTCATATTTTAACTTGGCATATAAGGAAATTAAAATCTACTGAGCTCAACATTGAAATTATGCGGACAACTTGTCTCGTCTTGGGTACATTTTACCTGAGAGAGTTATAATTTTTCCTAGAAATAAAAGTGCAATTCTGAGATTTGATTTAATATTTGCATTGGTTTGAACAGAAATATTTTGAACGGGCGACCTAAAACATTTTGTGTCTATAAATGATTCCCAGTTATTTAGACAAAATTCCTATGCTTGTAAAAACAAATATACCGGAGGGACTTCTTGGTGCAACGGGTTTGCTTTATCTGCACACAATGGAACCTTACAGAACGTTCCCTTACTTATAAATGAATGAATGGAACAATGAAACGTTCTTGAAGGGTAAATCCAGTGTAAATAAAATAAACCCAACTAGTAAAATTTAAAAGATGAGTGCTTTGGAAAATAGTCCAAAAACATTTGGGAGAACTTGAAGAGGCTAAAATGTGATATAAAATCCCTGACAATCGACTTGTCTAAAAATCGCTAGGATTTTGCAATAAAGAAAGTTGTGAGTGAAAGCCTTTGGCTTGTACCTTGCGTTGGCGGCGAGTCGTCTTTTCTTGAGAACTACAGGAGTAGGAGGCTTCTCACTTTTTCGGCGTCCACCCACGCCCTTTCTCTTCATCAGCTGGGGAGGCTGCTGACCTTTGACTTTATTGCTAACTGATACACACGAGGTATTATTGTTTGTATAGACACCACCACCAGCTTCGGGACTAACACTGCTAGTATATCCTACAGAACTGGGGTTACTGCTTAAACTTTTGTCATCTTCGTCCGGTGTCCAGTATGTCGGCTGGATATAAGGATCTTCTAAGGTCACACTGGGAGAACTCGTGTGCACGTAATTGGCATTGGGGTAATCTTGGGGAGAGGTGTGATTATTTTGATCATAGTAGTAGTTGTATTGAGAGAAGTCCTCTTGGTAAAACGCCGGTTGCTGATGAACATTCATCTTATCAGCTGCGAAAATAATTACAAATTAAAATAAAGGCTACTCTTAGGCTGCTGACACAATCAGGGAAACAAGAGAAATTCAATAATATATTGATTGTGACTGAAGTTCAACTTAAGGTCAAATTACTGCGAAATATTTACGGATCTGCTCGGGAGTAAATAAAAATGTTGGCATATTACATATGAATTTAAAATCAATAAAACTAAAATAGGTAAAAGTGTAAAGACTTTCAGGATGTTAAATTGGTAGTGTTATGACCTTCGTATAATTCATTGCGTATGATTCTCAAAAAGTGTCTAAGGGACTGTAAGTTTTCTTACCTATAAAGGACTCTTTGGGTCCATACAGAACGGAAGAGCAAAGAAGAATGATGAATGATGTGGTAAAAGGGATCAAATTAAATGTGGATGATGATGATTTCCCTGACTTCAGGAGTCTCTCGAGCTCTCAAAGTCAACCACGCACACCGGCTACCTTTTTTAGCTTATAGCTTAGTTGTTTGCACCACGATGAACCATCACAAGCATATATAATAAAAAGAAGCTCTTATGTGTTCCTCATTGTAAATATAGGTGTACAGAGGAGTGCAGAACCAACAACAGGTATAATAAAATCTACAGACGATGGAATGGGAAGGATCACTCCCCCAAATAAAGGAACTTCTTCGTGGTAAAACCCTAGAGGTAAAAAAACGGTATAAAGGCTTTTATGATAAGGAAGATGATGCCACTAATTTATTTATACCTTGGGCTGCCTTGCTTGGCTTTCTTCCATTTTAAGTCGTTAATATGTTTAACTCGGATTAAAATGATACGATAGTCCTGCTAACATAATATTTTAATTACTTCTGAAAGGGGTAATGAGCCAAGCTGAAGACAAATAGGGTATGGGCTAATTATTTTGGCATTTTTAATGAGTTGTGGGAGAGCTATTTAAGCTGTTAAAGATTCCAGTCCACATCAAGCTCTTGATGGGTTGAGTCAACATATCCAAATTAATTTTCTTAATCCTCGTATGGCAATGATCTTGTAACGGAATCAATGCTTCGTTCCGCAGGTGAGTATTTAGCATTTAATTAGGCATTGAACAGTGTCATCTTCTTCGATATAAGGTATTCCTTACCAGTTCTAATTTTAGAATCCTGCATTCGGGCTTTGGGCGAGTTTTTGAACTAATTTAATACTTACTAGAGTTTAGTCAATCAAAAATAAAACTAAAGCTGACACTTTTTATCCTGAATTTCGCTCATCTGTTTAATTTTTAGAAGATGAAACATTAATCGAAATGTTATGTCTTTGATAATCTGATAACAAATTCTATAACATGGTCATGCAAGTTGTCTGTAGGATGAAACAAAATAAGCCATTGTTAGATTATCTGCTTTAGTTTAAGATTGCCTAAAGTCCTATATTAGACACGAATTTCAGAAGGACACACAAAAAAACTTTTCCCAGGAAATGTCAATATTAGCCCATGAGAACAAGTAGGAAGAAAAGTTCGAATCAGTACCACAAAGATTATCGCTACGAATTTATCGCATAAAAATTCCTCACTTATGTTAATGTTCACTTATCTTTGCTTTCAAATTCCAACTTAGGTAATTGATTCAATTTGGCCATTCAAAGCAGCACAAAATGTCTCAACTTCCTCAAACCCAAAGAGCCTAACCGACTCAGCCGACTGAATCAAACCCCTTCGCACTCATAATGAAATCCACCCGCAAAAACTTGTCTCATTCAAATACAGATTAGTTTTTTTGACAAAATCATACCATGCAATTTTCACCACAGAAAATATCCAAGTATTACAGATAAGTATACAGCACCTTTTTAACACGAAACCCATGCCGGGGTCTGTCATGCAAACTGCCAACTTCACAATCTGGTGTCTATAGTGTGCTACACATTCGTTAATTTATGCTCCTCCGGAATAAGTCCAGTAATCATGAAATCATTTCGGCAGAAAGTTGAAATTTGCAATTTTATCCAGTCTAATGAATCCCAATTTCCAAGCCACATTTCCACCGTCCATCTCCTCTAATTTGATAATATACACTCTCTCCAAACACACATCTTAAACCCATTCTTATTTCATAACATAGCTACTGTTCACTCCATGCTGTAGGTAGTAAGTCCTAAGACAGCTTGGCTCTCCTCTCCAAGCTCAAAAGCATTTTCCAACACATTTTCAGATTAAAGAACACACGGGATAGTGACGGAATGTGTGTGTGTGTGATGATTTTTTTAAGGGGAAAAGTGGCAAAAAAATCTTCAACATTTGGCATACTCATTTTCACGGTAGGAATAAGAAACCCATAATCTCAAAGGGATAAACAAACTCATGATTATAATGGACCGAGCAGAAAATAATAAATTCATTCTCAATCAAATCTCATTGAATTTTTTTCACCCCATATTCTTGTCACCTGCTGTTGATTTGTCCTCCATTGACGAGCTTTCTAAGTAACAACATGCAATGTCTTTGAATAACTTGTGGGATTTTTATAGATACGTACGTACTTTTAGATTGGATGAAGCCTACCAGCTCCACATATCCTGACATACACATCATTACAGTCCATGAGACTTCATTCAGTGGATTTCAATCATTATTAATTCCATCTACTAACATTACTTTTAGTTGTAGTACTTACAATCCGATTTACACCTTTAATACCCAATCCACACGTCCCAAGTCAGGTTTACACTTTACATATGCATACATAGAGATGGATTCATATTGCAAATTACCGGACATTCATAGAAAGTCTGTATTGTGTATCGGTACAAATGACTTTATTTATCCTTTTATTATCCACACTATTATATCCCCTTGTAACTATTTGTATTGACATCTTCTTTTCAAATTCAATTACCGATCTTTCTCTTCATATTCATTAGCTTAGCTCGTATGCGGCTGGTCTCTACATTCCTCATTAAATTTTTCGTCGACTTGGATTTACATCTCGGACCATTAAAGTACGTATATGCATGTTCGTGCTAGTACAAAAGATTTAATAAGATTTTCTAGGAACTTGTTCCGAGAAAATTGCAGATTTGGATTATAATTTTTTTTTTTAAATCTTGAAATGGAATCAGATTCTGGGAATTTTAACAGTCTAGATATTTTAAATCTTTGTGCACTACATGCGGATTTGTCATGAGAATCCAGACCTCATTGAGATTCTGGAATCTAAATTATAATTTGTATCCATTCATTCCTTCGAAATTATGTTCTTGTGTCTGGGACTTAACGAATACCGGAAGGTACAGGTCCATCCACTGGGAACATTAGGGGGAAAATCGACTTCCGATGAGTAAAATGTTGTTGGAGAAGCTTCCTAAAGGGCATAGACTACTTAGGGTTGCCTTGTTGGCTACATAATTGAACATATGCACATGATAATTAGGAGGAGGCCCTTAATGATCTCATTGAAGACCGTTAGATTGCTACTTCCGAATTCCTCTTCCCAGGTGTTCCCCTATCCACTAAAAGAGCTGGTTGTGTTTTTTATATTTACAAAGGGGACTGGAAACGGGTAGGTTGCACATTTTAAATTCTACTACGATCAAAAAGGCAGTCCTTATTCAACTCTTCCCTGTCTTCCTTGCCTTATTTCCTAGCCATCCCTACTTGCACATCATTTTTAGGTTGAACAGCAATAACAATAATATTCGGAGGTAGGAAGCAGGATATGATCAAGTACCGAGTACATTTGACTGTCCAAACTTCAAAAAGCCGAAAAAATGACAGAAGGCTAATAGACTTCGCCCTAGCAATCCCATGATGTACCGGACTTGTATTCTACTCCCTATTCTGCAGTGGACGGGATTCGGTGCATATCCAAATATCAATACATCCCGATTCTATCTTCATCGGCATAACACGCAATGATGATTCACCTGCTTCTATAAACAAAAACAATGTTTTCCGTGGTCCAATCTTATTTTATCTCAATTTATTAAAATAAGCCCATGGTTTAGATTATTTACTCTATATGTTTTTTTTTCAAAGAAAGATACTATATCCCGTTATTAAACGGTTTCGAGCAATTACTAATCATTTCGCACTAAGTTTGGACAGTCAAAATGGTCGGCGAATTTGAGGTCCAAATATTATGACAGATTCATATTGTCAAATGATATAAAAGTCTCTGTCCCTTTAAGGAAAGAAGAGATTTCCCACGAAGCAACATCTGGCATGACGATGCAGGATCATTACCATTGCTGAAACGAAACTTGAGTAAACGGCGATATAATGTTGAAGGTTTTTACTAGAACGTTGGAAGCTCACCAAAATGCATCTCAATCTAAGTTGTCATTATTATAGACTTTGGGCTTTTTATTATACGAGTACACTTTAGAGGGCAAGGAAAACCTTACCGTTTTTCATTAAAGGATCCACACATACAAGTGGAGGAATGAAGATGATTTGAGACTTTGAGAAAGAAAGATACACTTTACTACACTTTAGTGCTTCATTATTTCGGTAGAAATCTCAGTGGGCCTTTTATTTTTATTGAGTTATTATTTGATTCAGATGCACCGTATCGGGATAAGGCACAGCGTGGAAGGTTCATTGTCTTTTCTTGTTTGCTTGTTGGATTACGTGCAAGTACTAATCTAATTTAAGCGGAGATAAGTACTATGGATTAAGATGTTAGGATAGATGTGTATAATGCCTAGTGTTATTTAGAATTAGAAGAGCTACTGTCGTTGATAACCAAACCCAAGTTCATGCTCAATCCCTTTTGTTTCGAGTGAAACAATGAATGAATTAACAATGAAATGCCCCATCGCAGTGAGCAACCACCGTGTCATCTCTCCTGCAGAGATTTTAAATTGTTAACGAAATTCAATTTTTCTAGCTCTATAATCCATCGGGTCTGTCAAGTTTGGTAGGAAAAACTTTATGTTTTGGTAAGAATTAGGCCAAAAAATTGTACAAACTATATAAAATCTTGAATATTTTCATGCCTACTGATATTCTGTGTATTTTGATTGTCAATTGCACACTTAATCATATAATCACTATAGTGGTATAAATTTGAGATTTTGACTGTCAAGGGTGTTGAATATTTTTGTGTGTATCAATACAGTTATGATTACGATAGGTAAATGTATCCTTAATTTTTTAAATGACCATATGACCTTCCCAAACAATTTCTATTCTACTAGTTATATTACCAATTATGTAGGTTTTCAGTCTATACACAATATAACATTTGTTGATTTAGACAATAGCTATCATCTCCGGAAATAATATAAGCTCTGTATACCAAGCCGTATTGAGTCAATTTTTAATTTTTGAAAGCTCTGTAATCTCTTCATTGCTTTTATGTCACCTATTGTCATTTAACTATGCAGAGTTGTGAAGCTTTTCAATCCCATAAATCTGACCGATTTCATAGTTAGCAAGTTAGCAATAATTTATTTCCTACTCTATTGTTGTGCGTGTCAAGTGCCTTTCCGGTTTCATATTTAAATATGTGCCAAACACGGAAGACAGGTTACTAGACTGGGCAGAAATTTTCGTCCATTTGTCACATGGATTCGTAGAAGGACAAGGTTATGATAATTTTCAGAACCGTTTCCGCTGATCCCAGTCTTAGCCAAAAGTGCATCAATTGTACTTGGTCCTTTTGAGCTAGTCTATTCCCGTTCAGGATGTCTTTACAACTAATTTTTGTCATCTTCTTACCCATGACTTTCTATAATTCTCAAGGGATTCCTCTCCAGCCCTTTGATAACATACCAGAGTACATACCAAGCTTTCAAAATAGACAAAGTTATTATCAACTCCAATATCAGCCCCATTACCAGTTTCAGTATCAACCTGGAATAAATCCTACCAATTGGCAGAATTGGGGGAATGTTAATACTGGTCCTAGTCAGAGTCGCCCTCCTTTTGCAAGTCAGACTGCAAAAAAACCAGTTACATTCCCTGGCCCTGTGAGTAATAATAAAACTTACAATTATAATTTATATCCTTTCGACAACCGAACAAATCCGATTATCATCAATACCGCCAGTGTCAACAACCCGTCTACACAGAATCGGTAAGGTTATATTAATTTAGCCATTGTCGAAAGTTTGACTTGACATTTCTACGGTTATTGATCTTAGAAGGGATAAGAACATGACTGCTGGAGTAAAGATTGAACAACAGTGTAAATGTGGAGTGGTCGAAAAAGTTGGAGCTCTACAGCGGATTACAGGGGGAGCAGTGTCGAAAGATAATGCTTGGCCTTGGATGGCTGCCGTAGTACATGTAAGATTTTATGAGTGTCCTAATGTCTTAAAAATCATCTTGATCTAAACGACTGAATTTTTAAATAGATTGGTACAGATGCTCCATTCTGGTTCTGTGGAGCAAGTTTAATCAACGACAGGTTGTAATTTTTTTGAAATCTTGAAAGTAGTTTGGTATGTACTTTACTTAATATTATGAATGTCACTAGATATCTCATCACGGCTGCACATTGTCAGAAAACAATTAGGCGTCGTGGACTGACAAATATTAGGATTCTAATCGGTACCAACGGAATACCGTCAGTTGGAAGTGCTGCAGAGCTTTATGAAATCGACGATTTAAAGATTCATCCTCTGTGAGTGGAAATGATTTAAATTAAAATTATTATTCGATTTTCTGGACGGTTCTATAGAATGCAGTTTTTTTCCCAGATACAAAGCAAATATCGAAGAATATGACATAGGACTGATAAGGTTAAAAAATAAATTGAGCTACACAGAAAAGATCTCTCCAATATGCTTGACTCAAAGGGGCACACCATTTACAGATAAGATGGCTACTGTCGCTGGGTGGGGGTCGATTAAATACGGTGACAGTAGTCCCCCGAATAATCTAAGAGAAGTCGAAGTATGGCTGATTCATTTATAATTTAATTTCACCAAAATTAATTAAAACAACTCAAACCATTTACTTTCCAATTAGTTAAAAGTCGTTACCAATACAAACTGTCAAAAGGAATACTTGACAAGCTATGGGATGAGGATAACTTCTTCAATGCTTTGTGCATGGCTTCCAGGAAAGGATTCTTGTCAAGGTTGGCGAATAAAATTATTCTTGATTATTGAATCTTGATTTCAGTTTTTTCATTAACTTAACTTCATCATATTGTAGGGGATTCTGGGGGCCCACTATTCTTAAAAACGGATTCCGAACCTCAAGTTTATACTCAGGTTTGCTAAAAAACTGAATAGAGTAATTAAAATTAATTATAGCTAAATTATTTAAATGCAATTGTCTTCAAAGATTGGAGTTGTCTCATTTGGCCCCCCGCAATGTGGAGAGACGACGATCCCAGGAGTGTACACAAGAGTTGCCTCAACGATTAGATGGATCAAAGCAAACACAAAGGACTCAACTTACTGCTCTGGTGCATTCTAACGATCAATTAACTTGCATTTAATTGAGAAATTCCATGTAAAAATTCTTAATTGTATACATTTTATTACCAACAAATTACTAAGAATAAAAAACTCACGGTTTTTTTTAAACAGAATAGAAATCTTTAAAGTTTCTTCAAAACCGGATTGAGATCGATCGATACTTACAGACGTTTTTTTTGTGAATAGTTAGTACCAGGTCATAACCACGTCGTTGTGAGACAGATCTTTGTTGAGCCTTTCCAATGAAGGAGTCAAGGAGTTGACTCATCTTTATCCTAAAAAAAAGACGATTGTGTTCTTTGGGCAACTAGGTCATTGCATTAATTTCGTGTATAGGTAACCAAAAGTCAACGGACATGCAAATTTACATGATTTTTACAAGTTCTTACGTGTGTCTTCAGTTTTGTGACTGAAACAGAAAGCTTCTCTCTTGCATGGGGTCAATATCTTTAAAATTTCGTATAATTAAGGTAGGTAACTCCGTAACTCCCCGGCAGCTTTCAGGTTAGTATGACGACGATGTAAGATGTAACTGAGAATGAGACTTGGTATTGATTTTCAACCTCTCTCAAATGTCCAATTGTTGATGGGACAAAGAACACGTTTCATTTGCAACCCACCTTTTTTGAATGACTACCTTTAGCTGACTCTTGACTTTTGAAAAATTAATGTTTTAAAGTGGATGTACATGTACATGTACACCATGTACAAATTGCTTGCAATCAGAGTACTACTCACTATTTCCACTATGCATCATTGCAATGCAATATAATGTATAACGTGTCTAGAACCGCTTAGAGGTTTTTCTAAATATTTAGCAAGAAATGGAAAGTTGCACAGACAAGGAACTACGGTCTCTGATGTACACCTCAAAAATGCTGTAATTGTGGGTAACGACGAGCTAATTTTTTTCCCCTGAAATGAAACCTACGAACAAAAATCTCAAGTTCTTGGCGATTCGTATGAGGATTTGCTTTCTTTCATAAATCTAAGGAAACCGTGTTAATTGTAACTAGTACAGTTGACAGTAGCAATTTCAGCTAACGATATGATCCTAGGTTAGGTTTGATTGTTAATTGGATATTGCATGCCGGGACTTATTATCAAAGTCGCTCTTCCTGTGGAGCTTATTTTTACACAGCCCTGTGTGAAATTTGTCTTGAGAGTTCTCAGTAGCTTGTGATTCGAGCCTTTCAAATAACTGTCGATTGTGATCGGTGGCAGGATCAGTTTTTGCTCTAAAGGTTTCGAGAAATCCACCACAATTTTTACATTCAGATATTGTACCTGCATTTTAAACACTGTCGTGTATACACGCTACAATACGTGAGCTAAGTTTCCCTTTCGATAGTTAATATAGCTCAACACTTGTAGAATAAAGATCCATTCCTTCCTTGCTGACCCTGAACTTCAGATTGTGATTATTTTGTGCCAGGAATTGAAAGTTGCCATAAACTTGGCATAGGTTCTAAATAGTTGTCATTCATTATGACTCTGTGCTGTGTGACATTTCCTTTTTCAGCATTAAGTTTTAGTGCATAGATGTAATGTGACATATTTACATCTGCTACGGTTGCTGACATTCAGAATGAAATTCAAACGCTATTTTACCTATTTATCTGTTCTTATTATTATTGGGACGGAACTATGTTCTTCAACACTATTAGCGGGTGCTATGTTTTATTATTTAATGGGATCTTATATCACTCGAGAGGTTTTTCCTAATGTTATTAGAAGTGCTGTGAATTCCAGTAAGTTTGCTATTGATCGTGTGCAATACTGCAATTAATCCAATCGCTATTAAATATTTTAATGGAGGTAATCGTTTCTTAATTACAGTTTTACAACAACCAGTTTCTATGCAGAGTCAGTTAAGCTCAAGCCAGTCTGATATTGTAACTCGCACTGGCACTGATGATGCGGTGAGTGACATGATTAAAATCGGCAAGGTTCTCGGGATCAACCGAAGACTTGATAAGTATATGAAGGACCTCTGGCCCGAGCTGGACTGCTCACTCCAGCCTTGTGATGGTAAAAAGAAGAAGAAAAAAAATAAGTAAGTTTTCTTAGTGGATTGGGAAAAAATCTTATTTTCCAACTTTAAATAATTTGTATTTGATTTTAGGGAAAAAATAAAAGCCAAAGAAGAACAAAGTAACGAAAATGACAATGAAGAAGAAGACGAAGTCTCATCGAAGCCACCAAAGCTATCGGCATCTGAAGAGTTATCCGGGTTTGAAGCAAGAAAACCTGAAGAAGACGCAGAAAGTTTGGCAGATGAGGAACTGGCTGATGAAGATCCGTATAATTTCTACTACATTATGAAAGATCAGCACAAGAAGAAGAAATTCCTGGATCAAGAAAAAATAAAATATGGAGATTATGATAGTCGAGAAGAGGATGCTTTTCATAAACGGTTTAATCCACCATTCTCAGCTCCCAAACGACCACCTTCATCGGTGTTTCCAATGATTCCTACGTTTCCTAAACCTCGCCGAGGATCGTTACCGATTTTTATTCGATACAAGCTTCCGTACCCAAGAATGTTAAAATATTTACATGATCGACCTGATCAAAGAACTTGGAATTCGTAACATATTGCTATATGATAATTTAATATGTTAATAGCGCTAATTGTCATAAGTTATTATACTACCCCCCAATTAAAGATGTCATTATTTAATGGGACCATTATTGATTGGGGACAATAGGGGCTACTAAATTGGAATAAATAACTTATTTAAGACAACTCTTCTTCTTCAATTTCCGTCTCGATTTCCCCACCCTTGGATCCCAACTGCTGAAGAATGTTTTTGTCTACTCCGACCATATTGCAAGTAACGTCCCAAAGTTTCTTTTGGATGCCTTTATCCAGTGCTTCTTCATTGTGTGATAACGTCTTACAATTTCCTAAGAACAGTCCACCACGTGATTCAATTGCTGGGGACAAGGCAGCGTAAACAATTCCATCAGCACCTTGATCCAACCTCTAAAATGTAGTATTTTACCGAAAATGAAATTATTTTGTTGGGGTATAGGCCTTATAGTTATATATTTATTGCATGTGAGACTGTACAAAATCGGGAATTATCGTTTCGGCTATCCCAGATAGCTCTGCTGCATAGGCATTATTGCATGCAGGTTTGAAGTGTTAGAAATGCCCAAGACAAACCTGAAGTAGAACTTTGAAAATTGAGCGAAGAGTTCCGAAGAATGGAATGACGTTCATTAAATCCGAGCATATAATTCCAGGATGAACTGCATGAGAATGGATCATCAGCCCAAATTCTTTGAAGCTATCGTCTAAGAAATTGCTTGAGACAACTTGCATCAGTTTAGTACAACTGTAGGCATGAATACGGGAGTACATTTTTCTATTTCCAATTGTATAGAAATATAATTTGTAGATTGATTTAATATTTAAAATACAAAAACAAGACCACACTGGAGCTAAAAATCTATTTGAAAGAAAATATGTTTAACCTTGTGAGCAAATTATCAAAGTCGATTTCTCCCAAGTCCTGAACTTTTGAAGAGACATTGACAATACGACTGAACTTATTCTTGGAACCACCATTTCTCAACGCAGGAATCAGAAGAACGGTAAGCAGGAAATGGCTTAAGTAATTAATTTGAAAATGAGACTCTAGTCCATCACCAGTTAATCGGAATGGAACTATCATTACTCCAGCTAGAGGTAGACAATCGATTAAAGTCACTCACTGAAATAATTTGGCACACAGGGCTTGCATAAATCCAAAATTAATTACCATTGTTGATCAGCACATTAATTGCTAAATACTTTTGTAAAACTCGACTAGCAAAGGTTCGAACCGATTCGAGCGATTCAAGCTCTAGAAACCAGCATTCTGCATCTCCACTGCGAAGACCTTCAGTTCGAAACCGTTGAATCAGCTCGTACCCAGCAATAAGATCTCGACAACCTTAGTTAATTAAATGAGTGTCTGTGAAATTTTATAGAAAAAAAAGATGAATATGTTAAAATATAATATCCAATTAACCAATGATCACATGCATATCTGCAATCAGCAGTTTTTTCACGATCTCAGATCCGATCCCTCGAGCCCCACCAGTTACCACAGCCACTTCCCCTGACCGTTTTGGAATCTCTAAATTGAAGGGATAGGAATTAATTTGAAGATTTTAATCTGATACTTTTAAATCGTATCAATTTAAATTTGATTCTTACTTACGTTTTCCATCAAAAGTTAAGTGCTTATAGCATACCTGGTTCCAGTACCACGCGGTTCCCCAAAGAAAAGTTCTCACCCAGTAAAATAACCTCAAAAACCAGACCTTAATCCCTTTCCCAGGGACTTCATCCTGACTTACGGATTTTATAACTGTTAATTGGGGATTAGAATGTAAACCCAAGTTACGATTATCAATGTCTATCTTTGTTGAACTTTTACTCAGAGACCAAGAACTGGACATTTTCAGCTGGAAAAAAACTTAGTTTGATATTTATATCCAGGAAACCTAGAAATGAGACTGCAGTTTTAGAATTACAGTCTACCTCAAAAATAAAACAACATGAGTTACTTATTGGAACTTTGGAACTGAAACCATATATTCGAAAGCTGTAATGTAAAGGTATTAGATTCTTATGGAATGCTTAATTGCATTAATTACATTTAATAGCTTCGAATAATTAAAATTCACCCATCCGTTCCAAAAGTACTGGTGCCGATTAAAATATGACATTTCATGGACGGGTCGAGATTCTCGATTACTAAGCCTGTGTATTCATATTAAATTAGCTACTTGTATGGACAATTATTTTGTATATCAAGCCTGTGTATTGGGCAACATAATAATTTTATGGATTCCGAAAATTTATTTATGCTCTCCCCACAATATAAATGGTTTCAAATAGTTACAATAAAATGCTATCCCACCATAAGCAAATCGTAATGACATTGAAGTGCTTGTGTATTTACTGTAAAGTATTCATTAGTTACCCTCGTACTCGGAATGTCAATATTTTGAATCAACCATAGATCAGAATAAAGATATCGCATTAATATCGGAGAAGAGAGACAACTCGTTATTCTACAGTTCAGAGATGATAATGAATTAAGAATTAACAAGGATATTATTAAAAGGATAAGTCAAAAAGAGTCAAAATGGAACGAAGGAAGGATTTTTGGAATCAAGAAATTCGTATTGATTAAAGACCGAAACCGAATGTGTCCCACATATTCATTAGTTCGTATTATATAGTCTAGGCAGGGTCAACTGCAACAAAATAAATACTTGTGACTTGCGGGAACTAATTAATGCCTACGTATTGATCTACATACTACTTCAATACGTATTAGAATGCAGTGCAGAATGTCCCTGAAAAATAAATAATAATCACCGCCTTTGGAAATAACATATATAATAAATAACAAACCATCTTTCAAACTTAAATTCTTGGCTTTGTAATGTAATATAAAATGGTTTATCATAACTGTTCGTGTAAGGTTACAATTATTGCGGTTTTATTTTCGCTAACCGAAATAAAATAAAGCCTAAAAATACGATTACCACATCAACAATTTTTAAGCAGTAGTACAAATGCGTATTATTCTAGTTGCATCCCAAAGACTGATCACAAAAATAAAAAGAAGCATTTGAAGATGGATTTTAACAAGTTTTTAATCAGAGAGCAGAATTTTCGATAGGTTTAGGATTATTAACCTACACATTTTGATAAAAAATGGCTTCATTAATTATAAGACACCTTAATTATGTAGACTAATTAGAATTAAAAGTGTAGAATGATCTTGGCATTTAAGAAAATGCGCATTAAAATTTTAAAATATGACTGTTCGTGTTCCAACGGTTAATACTAATTTTAAACACTTAGAAGAATAAATTAGAATAATAACTACAACAAATGTCAAGGATGTTGGATAGAAGTGATAAAAGCTTCTTGTTCAATACCGATCAGCATCTCCCCTAATTCTATGAGCCAGACGAAGATCCCTTGGATAAAGCGTAACGCGCTTGCAGTGCATGGTTATCAAATTTGAGTCCTCAAATACCCCAACCAAATACGCTTCTGAAGCTGCTTGTAGAGCTTGCAATGCCGTCATTTTCCACCTCAAATCATGTTGGTTAGTAACCTCAGTAGCTACCTCTTTTACAAGACGAGAGAACGAGAGAAACGGAATGAGAGAGTTTGTGGAAGCTTGGTAGAAGTTGATCTCCTGAGTGCTCTTCTTCGGTGGTCGATACCTTTTTTGAAAGGTTGGTGTCGCAGGGGGTTTCTACAATTTAAAATATGGTTGTGATTTGTGAACATTAAATGTGGAAAAGTATTTACCTTTTTCTTTGACCCTGATGCATTAGGTGCCTTTGATGGTTTAGGAGGTCCTTTCTGCCGTGAGGTTGAGGCCGCTGCTACAGGTGACCCAGAAGCTGCTGCCAAATCCGGTCGAGGGAAGTTAGTAACTGGACGCAAGGGTGTGCTAGGGGCTGATGACGCCTGGGAGCCAGAAGCAGATGAGATCGACGAGCTAAAGGCGCCTGCCGTCGGAGATATGCGGGGTGAAATCCTTTTTGATTGATGCGTTGACGGCTTTTCCGTGACTGATTGAGATTTTTTGCGCCCTTTGGGTGCCACTGTCTTAGATGTTGGTGATTTTGGGACAGTCGGCTTAGATTTTGAGAGTTTCGGTGCTAAGATTTTAGATTTGGCAGATTTGATGACTGCCTTATTTGGGGTTCTAGGGGCCATGGCCTTAGCAGCCCTAGAAGATTTAGGAGCCATGGATTATTGAAGCCTGATGCCACTCTGGGATTCCGAATAACTCCAACTTCTGCTATGGATAAATAAGCTCATTAATTAAATTGATATAAAGAGAAAAAAAGAAAAGAAAATCACTTGCCTCGTGTTGTTTTTGGGGAAAAGGGCCGTTACACTAAAATTTTCGTTGGTGAATTTTTTTATTCCTCGTTTTCCTAATTGAATGTTGATGTTGATACAACTTGCCGCATTTCTGCCGTTTGAAATTTTCCCTCTTTTTTGTTTACTCTATGTCAAGGAAAACCTGTTGCTTCTGCTATTTTTGGGGCAATGGGATAAAATATTTCCAATTACTTTTAATTACCTATTTGTAATTCCAATTGTTCCAAATCCTTTATTTAATCGTCCATTCTTCTTGGAGTTTAAAACTAATAAAATTAGCCAAAAATTTTGGTTGTGACCTGTGGTTGGATTCGTGAATGTATTTAGTTTATTATGCATGATGAATATGAATATAGAATGGAATGAAATATACTGTCATGGATTTCCTGTCGTTAGGGTTGATTAGGGTGTTTTAAAATACTGTAGTTTTAGTTTAAAAGGTAGTATGCTTCACTTTTGCAGATTGAAGGCTCTATACTACGTTGGATGATATTTTTCTCCTATACATGCGGTCTTGTAAGTTCTAAACCAGTCCATGTACTTGTAGTTTGAGAAACTTACAAAGCATGGGAAATTTTATGAAAATTGTCATTTTAATACATCATAGTCTAGGGAACTTCAGTCTTTAAGTACACACGGAGTTGCAAACTTGTCTTTGTCTCTAAATTAACAATATAAATACGAACCTTTTAATTTCAGTATTTGCTAGAATTTTAGAGAAGCAATAAGTAGTTATTTCCAGAAGCTGCCAGTTCATTTCTTGTTGATTCAACCGAGGACAACCTACATATTTAAATTCATGAGATTTCAATTTCAAAGCAACTAACAACTGTACAGCGTAAACGTTATCTATTTAAATAATAATTACAGAAATTCAACCATTAGATCATTATTTATGTTTTTTGATTCAAGAAACATGCCGATTTCTGTGGAGGGTAAGTACGTTCTTACAAACAGCGAGAACTTCGACGAATACCTCCAGTCTTGTGGAGTCAACTATTTCATGAGATCAATCGCAGCGTCAGCCACGCCGACGGTTGAAATATATAAAGAGGAGGATGACTGGGTTATAAAAACTATAACTCCATTCAAGACTATTGAAATAAAATTCAAGTTCGGGGAAGAATTCGAAGCTGATTTCCCGGATGGAAGTGGCAGGAAGGTCAAGTCCGTTGCTACCCTCGATGGGAATAAACTTACCCAGATTCAGAAGACGAGTGACGGGGAAATCTTGAAGGACATCAGAGAATTTACTGATGACGAAATGATTATTGAGCTTGAACACAAGGGAGTAATAGCTAAGCGTGTGTATCAGAGAGTAGTATGATTACCTATATATTATTAAAAAGTTTATAAAACTTGTACATTGAACTTCAAAATATCTTTGTGGTTGATGTTAAAATATTTTTCATTGAACAATGTAACCATCATTCGTTCCAGTTAATAAACTTTTTCCCACGTCATACACCTATATCCGTTCCAATGGAAATTCGCATGCTTCAAGGCCAACCAGTTTTCCATATGTAATCCCATATAAATAAAACAATAAAATAACCGAATGTTCTGGTTCGATTGAATAGGTATTTTATCTTTTGCATTTCAACTAACGTAAAGCAAGCTACTTTATTTTCTAATTCATAGTTACATACTAATAATATATTAATACTAAATCTATTTTGTATAAATCCTATTGGTTACAAAGGTTAACCAAGGCTGCTGTCAATTCGAAAATGTGTAGCTCTGTGGCAGTTGTGGCTAACTTTAGGTCAAAACAAAAATTTGTCGCTTCTGTGTCCTTAGTCTTAAATGACGTTTGGATAATAATGATAGTTTCTGAAAAATCCTGTTACATAATTGAAACAATTACACTATCTGATCATCTTGACTTGATTTTTTTTAAATTAGGATGAATTTACAATCAGACAGTTTATCATAAAAAGTCACCTTCCTTCTTGTAACTCTTAAACTAATGAGGAGGACTAGGTTCTGTACTATTATTTGAAGTCTCCATTGCATTTATTTTATCTTCTAAAGCTCCGAAAGCTACCCTCAAAGCCTCAGTCTGCATCGATGAAGGTTGCAGAGTTTTCATTACACTTTCCATTCTTAACGATCCTAATTTGTGAGAAACGTTGAAAACAAGACGTAGCAGATGTCGAGTAACATTTTCCTGGGGGAGGCCAGGACACAAAAATTCATCGAATACTACTGTACAGAAGTCTTCTGTCGCAAACTCTTCAGCCATGCCAATTAGGAGAGCCACCTAAAGGAAAGTTACTTATTTACAATAATCTGCGAAAAGCAAAGTTCTCAGAACTGTTTAGAGATTCAACATTTAAAATGTAGTAATTCTTACCAAAGAGTGAAGGAAAGGGTCATCATACGATCGACCATGATAAGACGTAGACAAACAACCAAGAACTCTCATCAAACCCACTTTATCTTTCTGCCTAGCGAGCTGTAAGGTGTAGTACATGGCTAAAGTAGCAGAAACACCAGAGTCGTTCACATAAGCTTGAAAGGCGTCCGGAGGAGGTCCTATGAACGAAATTTTAAATTTATTTATTTATTACTCTTCAAAAACATTAAATTGATTAATTTATGAAATGGTCAAATCGGTCTGGAAAATACCTGAATGCTCAATGATAGCAATAGCGGATTCCCTTTCATCAGGTGGCAATTTTGCATTCAAATTTCTAACTTGGTCATCTACCATCAACGATGAAAGGGCTGGCAAAAACTTTGTAACAATTTGTACATCCAGTTTGGGTTCCTTAAAATGCTGGGAAGACAGCAAATCTAAAGCACTCAAGCCCAAGGAGAGCATCCGAAGTAGTAGAATTAAAACATGGTTGTCTCTTGGAAGATTTTCGTTTGTCATTATAGTCTGCGACAGAAAACAACAACATACATTATATTGAAGGCAATCAATCATGAGTCAATTTAAAAATGATTAATCTTACTTGCATGACTTTCATAGCTGTGGTTGCCAGAAAATTAATGGCATAAGGATCGCAAAGGATGACAGATAAATCCCCAAGAAGTTTATCTTCACCTTTCTTGATGCTGTCAAGAAATCCTTGCAATTCACGAGATCTCTTAGTGTCCAAGTTTTTTTCTCGAATACAAGCATCCATACACCAGGTGAATTTATGACAGGGATCAACATTTACAACTTCCTAAGAACACCAAGTATATCTTATCTTCAAAAATCTAATCAAACATCTTAAATATTATCATACTCAAAACCGTACTTGCACTTCTGCATCATGCAATGCCATCAGAAGTTCAGCTCGCAATGAACAATAATGGACATTTTTAGTTCGAACGAATAAAGTTCGTAGGAACTGAAGTATCATATCGTACAGCTTCACGTTATTTCCAATCATATGGGCAAGTTTCTGAACAACTTCTCCTTGTCTTCGAATCTAGTATAAAATAAAATGCTGCTTTAAATCTATTTAGTCCAGAATAATTATAAATGTTTAGTTCAAAGTGTTGAGCTTGCTTTTGGTGAGTTGTTGAAGAACAAATTAACTTTATTTTCAAAAGAAAACAAAATTTGCTCCTTTTCCTTAATATATTGTGTGAAAAGTGGAGTTACTTGGTCCCCAAAAAGCGTTTGGTTATCTTTCCAAATCTGCCTCTTGACCTCAGTGTCGCATTGCTCGTACAATTCTTTGTCGTTTAGAATTACTTCCAAATATTTGTCGCTGATTGATGTCATGTTTTTCAGGATTGAAAGCACCTACATTACATCAAGTAAATATCGTCTTTATGTTGCTTTTTATAAGAAATAAATATCTCAAATGTTAACTCTGGGAACTCTTCTTACCACAGGCCTCAAAGGTTTGATCTTGATAACTGGGAAACTCTTACTTAATAGTTCTTTCAGCTTCTTATCCTTTTCTTTCCCCTCCCATTTCGTTCCGATTTCATTGATCTTCTTAATAAGCGTATCACGGAGTTCCTGTCAATAACCAAAAGATTTACCGTAAAAACTAAAGGATTGTACAGTTGGGTACTTTATTTTAACAAGTTTAACGTATAAATTCATACAGTTCTTCTGTCTCCATTCTAAGAAATAGCAATTCAACGAATATAATCATTAGATGTCAATTAGTACATACCTCCATCACAGCCACGTGAAATTCCAGACGGGGAGTTCCATGAAGATCCAATAAAGGAAGCATTGGTCGTAGGGATGGAAGCAAGATCTCATTCTCAGCCTAGAATTAAAACGTACGTATAGAACCTTGGCCAATTAATAATCCTCGGACTGCGGAATGATATGATTTTAAAATCGCATTTGTAATTTATAGATTAACATTCAAACCTGGAATTCCTCAATAGCTTTGAGGGGATCTGAGCAATTAGTCAGAGCTTCCCGGAGATAATCCCTCCCGGGTATTCCAATCTCTTCTAGGCCAAAGCCGGAACTTTGAGAGTCCACCCATTTATTCGCTGCTGCGATCGCGGCGGTGCGTTCTATCTTTTTCGGCGCTTTATCAGGTGCGGACATTTTTTCTAGGTGGAAACTGGAAACCCGCACACGGGTATCTCAGAAAAACTTTTTATTTTTATTCCCAATTTTCAAGCTAGATATGTGATGCTTGATATGTTGTAGAAATCTTGTTTTTAAATACAAATAGTTGAATCTGAATCGAAATCAAATAAACTTAGTTTTACATCCACGATGATTTTTTCTGAGTTGTTGTTTGTGTTGGTGAAAAGAGTTGGGTTCACTTTTGCCACCTTAATTTTGGCAGCTTTTACTCTCTCACTCGTTGGTTTATTATGCAAAAGGAATACGAGCGATTTTTGAGGTTACTAGAAAAACAGCCGTAAAATTTAGTTGACCCTTGACATTACACGAAAGTTCAAAGTACTAAAGTTTACTGTATGTTTAAAAAAAGCTACAAATTTGATTGTGGCTTTAAAAATTACTTTCTCTTTCAAATGTCAAATAAAGTCAGACAAAACGTTTTTCATATCTTCTTTAAGCATGGTTTATTGATAGTCAAAAGGTTTGGTTATTTGTTAGGTTTGCTGATTTGTTCTGAATTTAATAAGCAATAACAAACCAATTTGAATTTTAACTTAGATAAATCTTAACGAAATTCGGAATCTTCAGAACCAGCACAACTACACATGACATTAGATCTGTGATAAGTATGTGTTTCCTATATCTAATTTCATTAGCTCAAAGCTGTTTTCATTAATAGTAGTGATAGCAGAACATTAAAATATCAAAATCAAAATCACCCAGAGGAACATAATCGATAACTCATTCTTTATTATTGCTTTTATTTTATTACAGTACTTACTTCTTATACGACTTCGTAATTGGGAATGCGGTTACAATTTAGATTATAGTACATGAGAGTGATGGAAATACTGTTTTCATTTTGAATCATTCTCGTAAATATTTCCAGCCCTACCGCTGGTAGATTCATTTCTGCTTGTAATTATATCCGACATGGGGACTGTAACTCGGGGCTCCTGTAAAATATTTCATCAAGCTTATCGGCATTGCTTATGAATATAATTTTAATTTCTAAAATGACTTTAACTTGTAAAACAAATTAAACGGTTTACTATTTGCTTTTGAACCTAGTCATACCTTAACTTCAACGTTTAGAGACTTCAGAAGGTTATGGAAGCATTCTGAAAGGACCTGAAAGTTTGGTCTTGCTGTTGGGTTCTCTTACCAGCAACTGAGCATTATGTCGTATCTAAATTTTAATAAACGATATATGAAACGGACGTGAAATTTTTCTAATTTCAATAACTGCAAACATACATTCCTGTAGTAGCATGTGGTGGCTTGACCATGCGAAGTCCATCAACTAACTGCTCGACGAAGGATATCGTCCATACCAATCCGGGATAAGGAATATCTCCAAGGGAGAATAATTCCCACAGTGTCACACCATAGGACCAAACATCCGATTGTGTTGAAAATGACAGGTTCTTAAGACTTTCTATTGCCATCCAACGCCATGGTAAGGGTTCCTGTGAATCAAAAGCAGATTATTCTAAACGCGTAAGTAAGGAGAACAAACTTGCCTAAAAAACTATTTGTTTGAATTTTGAATTAAACTACTACCTGTTGTTTTTTTACGTATTGAGTGTAATTAAACAATTGTCGAGACAATCCAAAGTCAGTTATCTTTGCGGTTCCATTTTTATGAATAAGAACGTTCCGTGCTGCTAAATCCGCGTGTACGACCTGTTGTATAGAAGCAAACGTCACGTTTCCGAATTTCAGATATAAAATCATCTATAATTCTGTGTGAACAATTAATTACTAATTCTATTTAACCTTTTTGCTTGTTAAGTAATTCATCCCATTAGCAATTTCATAGGACCATCGCAGTAGATCCACAGTTTTGACGGTATCCATATCCGCATTTACTGTTTCGAGTTTTGAAAGTGAATTTAATTTTTCGAAATTTTGATCTAAGCTGATAGAATTAATTAGTGCATAATTATTAGTATTTGTTTAAATCGGTTTAATATATGTTATTCCCGAGCATTAAAATAAACTCCAACGTACTTTTCTGCAACTTTGATATAATTCATATATTCACACATCGTTTCTGGTTGTGGATCTGTGGTTGAATTTGAGAGATTTTGATAAAGGCTAGAAATTATAATTACATAGTTATTAAAGTAGTTTGTTTAAGCTTATAACCTAAAAACAGATCATAAAAATCATCAATCATACTTTAGAGATGTTTTGCTAGGATTGATCTGATTCCCTTCAATTTGATCAATAAAATGGCGTTTTTGATTCCGAAGTATGTTTTCTAAACTTCCATGAGCACAGTACTCCACAACGATATAAATTACCTCTGTAAATGAAGTAATGAAATACATATTACAATACAATACGTTCTAAAGTAGGAAGGCTATATTTAGATAACAAACTTTCTCGTATTTTGTCTGTGTGAGCACCAATAAGTCCGACAACGTTTGAATGATTGCCAATATACATCATGATTTTTAGTTCTGACAAAAACCCTTTGAATTGGACAACTTCGCATCGAGGTTTTACGGTTTTGACTGCAACCACTTCCGACATTCCTTCCAATTTCCCTTTAAGAACCCTTCCGAACGCTCCTTCTCCCAAGACATTCTCGGTATCTGAGGGTCAAAAGTTTGGTTAATATCAAGGATGGAATAATTAGAAGCGAGAAATTGTGAACTTGTACGCGATTTTACCAATTAGGAGTTTTCCTCTTGGAATTTCAAAATCTCTGTTGTATGGAATTGCGTCAACTACTTCATGAGCATTTTTATCTTTGGAGGCGTGCTGCAAAGCTACCGGATTGCCTTTGACAAATTCTTCAACTTCTTGGTCATTAAGATTTCTAATAGCCTCCTAGTTCCAAAATTATTTGGCATGATTAATGGATTAAGAATAAGAAATAAACTAATTAAAAATTGATTTCAAATCTTACTTTAGCTTTCTTAAGTCTCCAAATAACATATACAAGAGGGATAATTAATAAAATAATTAATACCCCAGCTCCAATAAGAATTTCTGTTACAGGTGCTTTTTTTTCTGTTTCAAATAAAGTAATAACAATAGCTGTAACTGAATTAAAAATTTTAATTTGGAAGAAATCGTAATGTAATATTTCTGTAAATATAAATAAGATTAAAAAAATTTCTCGATTTATGAGGCAGTACCTGCTACTTTAATGCTCTTATGATATCTTAGAGATCCAGTTGCATTCCAAATAGGAACCATGCAAAGTATATCATAATCATTTGGGTAAATCAATCTTATATTGCTTTCACGAACTGTGTACAAATCATGGTCAAGGTTGTAAATTGAATTGATATCATCTACTCGTTCTAAAAAAATAACAAATAAAAAATAATTTGTCTAGGTATACGGGTTTACAATTGTAGTTAAAACTTTAAACATTCTGATTACTTTTATGCAGAAGAATTTCTGAGCCATCCTTTCCTCTGATAACCCACTGAAGCTTTCCATCTGAAATAAATCTGGAAGCCCTGCATCCGAAAGGATATGAATTGTGAGGGTACATAATAATATTTTGAGGGGCACGGACATCAATAAGGGCATCCAATGGTGCCTTTTCCCAATCTAGGTCTATATTTAAGATTAGAATACTATAAAAAAATTCTGAAAAAAAAGAGTTTTATTAAACATATGCAAATCTAGACAATGCTCACACAAGATTCCATCAAAGCCTCGGAAGTACTT